>BSQZ01000033.1:2927500-2947500 GCA_033239005.1 Lamellibrachia satsuma
TACACGGACGCATGCGTCTAAGTTACAAATCGTAAAAAAAAAATTATCCAACGTTGCTTTATTGTTTACGGTCCTGACATGATCACAAAAGGGTAACGATAAGCTATCAGAATATGCGATCAATGTCCCTTTATCGGGCCTATTTATAGCAGCCTTTCAGGCCCTCATCGACCGCCCGTCCAAAAACCCGAAGCGCCAGAGACAACGTCTATTTGTTGGCATTTTATAAGGCGGATCCCGTACGAGGAATCATTGGCTTTAGCGATGGCAGTTCACATAAGCCAGGTATACCTTCTTCGTTAAACGTTGGATATTTTATAGTTTATATGCCCGATAACTGTTCACATCAAAAGTGGATGGCTGCCTTTATTGTTAATGCAATTTACACTGATACACCTATCACTAATCGGACATCCACAATCCGAAAACATCTCACAATTATTTTAATTTAGTTTCCCATTTTCATACTAGCAGCATACATGCATACATATGTTTACATCTTGTAAATGAGTATATGAATTACGTATCTTAACAACAGTCTCGCAGCAGCGGGATCATGTTGAATCATCCAGTGACATCTAAGTAAAATGCTCGTCTCTGAATTATAATTGATAAAACAAAGTATACAATCTGCCAATATGGATGTTTTGCAGTGAAAGGAGCACACAAATGGCTAAAATACAACAGTTTTGAAAGGAAAGAAAGCGAGCTACTGTTCGTCAGTATACTTTTGTCATTTCGGACGTGAATGCATGGTCGCTAAATTGGAGCATTAAATTCAGAAACTATCACCAATAATAACTGCACTTCACGGTGAATTGGCAAAACATGACCTACAAATATTTTAGATCAGCTCAGCAATATTTATAGCGATGACATTGCCATGATTTTTTTTTAATTTATTATGTGTGTATCGATACATCGATATAACAATAGTCGATATGACGACGCAGCACTATCGATATATTAAACAATCGACAGTTATCGTCAATAGTACACCGACTTATCGATAGCTACACTTGTTGACACACACAAGCGCGCTAATTATTTGACTGTAATACCGTTCGTTGAGTTCTTTATTCAAGTTTATACGGTGTTTTATACGATCTTTGCTTATTTACGACCGTAACATGAACGTTCGTCGGTCGTGTAAACAAGAGACGAGCAAGCGCTCACAGCGGGTGTAACAAAGTCTAACTATAATCGAGCTAGCGTATGTTTGTATGTTTGTTCACGTTTTCCTGCTAGACGGCATGCACCTCGGGCGCCAAACTTTCAGGGATTAATCTATGACCCCACGAATGAAACGTAACGCCTTTATTTGTTCGAAACACACCGTATATGAAGGGTTCTTATGGTAAATCAAATGTACACTACGTAAAACGTTAACTTCCAACAATCGCAGAAACCACGCGCGCGCTGCGAATACTTCGGTACGTAAACCGTTTGAGAGTACGTAGCGCCATCTGGGCGGTTTATATTAATAATAGTAGAAAGTACGCACCCATACACAATAAAAAGATATCCTACTATAAAAAGATAGTCTACTATTCTACAACCAACACAAGTATCCATGGATCTAAATTCATGCGACCTTCAACATTTTGAACATGCAACGAGTATTTGCATCACGTGCGTGACACGGCTGTTTCTGGTAATACGTTCGAGTATATTGATGGCACATTGGCCTGAGCCATTTGGTAAACATTGCTACCATGGCTGTCACATGTGAACTTCCAAGTTATCCCGTTCTGGGGACGGGCATTTTAGCTACTAATATAAACTAATAATAATAATGACGTTTAGACAGCGCCAGTATCCGCCTAACCGTTGAGCTCGCAGCAACTTGCTCCGTTATCACGACTGGCTGTTCTGTATTCATTTTCACAGACAACGATAAATGAATGGAACAAATTATCTACTGGTTGTGCCAACGCTAACTTTATGAATATGTTTAAAAATAAAACTAACAGATGTTAGATAA
Source organism: Lamellibrachia satsuma (assembly GCA_033239005.1). Lineage (NCBI taxonomy): Eukaryota > Metazoa > Annelida > Polychaeta > Sabellida > Siboglinidae > Lamellibrachia > Lamellibrachia satsuma. The sequence goes on from BSQZ01000033.1 coordinate 2,929,485, forward strand.
GGACACATCACAATAGATCGTTGGACTCTCGGTAAGCCAACGCCTTCCTCGTCCACTTGCCGCCTGGAGCGTGTTGTCTTGGGTGGCAATCTTGTTACATCTTGTTAAAGTTCGCTATTATGAAAGAAACAATGCAAACAACAATGTTCTCCGTGTAACAGTGCGCGATGGATAAACATAGAGAACGCCAGCAATTTCGAAATGGTGATGAACAAAGCTGCGAACCATAAAGTCTAAACATAAAATATGTATACATAAAGCCATATTAGTACTTAAACTATCGCAATACCGTCGTAAAGACATCACACAAGTAAAGATACCGGAATAGTCAGCCTTATTTATTTAATGTTGCTTGATGAACAGACTAAGGAGTAAACATGTCTGTCTAACGTATAACATGTCTGTCTAACGTATCACCCAGCCACGAATTTTGCCACGAATTCAATGCATGGGGGAAATAACGACACACTCACACTCTCACTCTCTCGCTCACTCACTCACTCACTCACTCACTCACTCACTCACTCACTCACTCACTCACGCACGCACGCACGCACGCACGCACGCACGCACACACACACACACACACGTCTCGGTTATATATAGGGCCTATATATATATATATATATATATATATATATATATATATATATATATATATATATATATATATATATATATATATATATATATAAATTATATATCCGTGATATATATATATATATATATATATATATATATATATATATGTATTATATTATATTATTATATATATATATATATATATATATATATATATATATATATATATATATATATACATATATATATATATATATAATCATGCGCACACGCATAAACTAAAAGAATGTCAAAAACACATCACAGTTAATAGTGGGTTTTTCGTTAAAGTGAGCTTTTGTATAAATTATTGGGTGTATCATATGTAGACAAAATTAAATATATTAACTGTAATGTGCTTTTAGTTTTTGAAATGGGTGGTTACTTGTGCGAGGGCGCGTACTACAGATATAGCACGTGAATGGTTATTTGTGCGAGGGCGCGTACAACAGTGATGGCACGTGGGTCGTTGCGCTCACAAGAACAACGAATCGATGCACTACTATTTATAAACGATTTATTGACGGTACGATGCTTTGTTTTGCAGGTGTTGAATTATAATGCATTATACAAACAACTCGTACAAGGTCATAAACAATTACAACTTCTCAACACGACCTGACTTATAATAATGATGATAATAATAATAATTGTAGTATCGTTGGTCTAAATCGACAATTACAGCTGCCGAGATTTCGCAATAAACAAAATCTCTATATCTTCTTAAACCGCCATTGGGTGACTTCTTAGGCCGCCATTTGGGTGACTTCTTAGACCGCCATTGGGTGACTTCTTAGACCGCCATTGGGTGACTTCAATCAACTCCCAGATACGGGCGCTGCGCGTGTCTTTGACCCAGAAACACCAGAAATGTTTCTTCCTGTCTCCAGTTCTCCCGGCGCAGACCCAGCTTTCACCGCTTGTCGAAACCCATTACTCCCGGAGTTGGTTGTCCGGACGCACGAATACTCCGAATGTCTTCACAACCTCTCTCTCTATCCGGTTGGCGGAATTTCGAAAATAAGTATATCAGCAGCTAAGCCTTGCAACCCCTCCGGATTTCTTCTGTGTCGGTCGCAAGAAGAGGACAGATAACTGTGTCCAGACATGTACTCCAGACCTGTCTATATACCTACGCTACACTGAGCTTGCCTAAAACACCACATTTTTCCATACACAAAGCTGTCAATGCACACGTTTCATTTACTGCATTCAAAAATATTTCTGTGCCATTGTGTTGAGCTTACGCACACGGTCTACAGCAAACACGGCCGCGGCAACAACGCAGGGTTGCTCCATAAGATAGGCTAATTGACGCCGTTTAGCCGACGGCACATCGTTGTTGTTGACCTGTGTCGAGCCCGCGTGTCGGCTCACCTTACCCGGCCTCGCCCGACGCCTGGTCGAGCCACGCAGATGGAGCAGGTCTAACTACACGTTCCGGACCAGGGTTCTCGTAAGGGCACAGACCTCATTTGATTTTCCAATTGGTGGCCATGCTAATGTTTTGCATGACTGTAAGAAAATTTTACCATCGAAAATGACAAAACTTCATTGTCATCCCCAGGTGCTGTGTTATCAAACTGTGTTGAACAAGTTTGGCCAAAATCACACACTTTTAATCTTTTAATGTTACAAACATACCGGCAAAATTGGCAGTTTTTGCAAAATACTAATACGCCTACCGGTGTTTCTGGAATGTCACCGCCAAAATATTAATACGTGTGCTCATTTATAGCATGTAGGCCTATATGTAATGACATGGTAACAATACTTCAAACTAACTGTGCATCGCCATAGTTGGTGTGACGATGCAATGCTATTGATGTAAATTTAACTATCGATAGCTATCGTCAATAGTACACTGAACTATCGATAGTAAATTTAACTATCGACAGCTATCGTCAATAGTACACTGAACTATCGATAGTAAATTTAACTATCGACAGCTATCATCAATAGTACATTGAACTATAGATAGTAAATTTAACTATCGACAGCTATCGTCAATAGTACACTGAACTATCGATAGTAAATTTAACTATCGACAGCTATCGTAAATAGTACATTGAACTATAGATAGTAAATTTAACTATCGACAGCTATCGTCAATAGTACATTGAACTATAGATAGTAACGACAGATAAATTAGCAGCGCTACTTGCGTCACTATAAACAAGTTAGTAAACATGCTTGCACATCAACGTTTCGTCTACTCGGGAAAATGCTGTCCATGGACCGCGACGCCTTAACTAATAATAAAAGAGTTCCCTGGAAATACATTTGCTCTCATTTAATATTTAAGTAATGCATGGAAAAAATAGCCATTGATTTAGCGAGCCAGTGATAAACAGCTACACGCTTGGAACAACAACTACATCTACTTGGACGATGTCCTGTTTTCAGATCGAATTTAGCCTTACATGAATGGACTAAAATTAATATAATGTCTGCAAATAGTGTGTTAACACCGTGTGGTCGATGCGCGGATCTACACGCGCTCGTATTGTCCCTGCTTACAAGAGCTACAGTTCATACTCTTGGTTTCTGAACTTTGTGTAGGCCTAGTAATGGACGTCTATGCCAGTCGGATTTCAAATCGTATTCAGAAACTGTTAAGACTAATAAGTGTTTATAGAGATACAACGAAAGAACGTTTGAAATCACAGAACACATTCCACAACCCAATTTGAAACCCCGGCGCTGACAAGGAGTCTGTGATGCGTATTAATCAAAGGGAGATACTTCAAAGAACGTGTACTGCAGTTCGTGGCTCTGGGTTCGTGCCTCTAGGTTCATGGTACTGGTTCGTGGCTCTGGATTCGTGCCTCAACGTCCGTAGTTCTTGGTTCGGAGCCCTGGCTTGAGACTAGGTACAATATATACACTTGGATCTTTGTATAATGGTGATTATCGTTACAAGCGTATTCGTTCAAATAAAGCTGCATTGTTATTGAACACGCGCATGATCGCAACCGACACGGCATAAAACGTTGAGATCGTCTACATCCAATTAACGAAATATCTTCAAGTGCTAAAATCGAGTTTCCCCAATTCCAACAAGAGACAATTACAATCGGCGTGTGTTCCCAGGGAGTTAGAAAAGCCCTGACATGACATTACCTAACTGAACACTTCAGAAAATAACTTAATATTTTAGAAAAAAATAACTTCATTTGTGATTCATTTCCCGACATATTACGAGGGTTAACTGTCATGTTCCATGTTATTACAGTTACGACAACTGTAATAACTAGATAAGATCAATAGTATACAGGTGGTTCAGTTAAACCAAGCATACAGGTCACGACGCGACTGGTCTACGACAAGTGTCTGAGCCGCCGACGAGTTTGTCGTGACGTGTATACACTCTCACGACGCGACGCTGCTGTCGAAGACAATCTTTATCCAGTCTTTGTCACGTCGTGAAATGTCGGAGACAAATCGTCGTGAACGCGTCGTGTCGTGACGTGTATGCCGGTACGGTCTCGTCGGCGACTCGTCTGCGACAGGTTTCTGCCTCTTGACTTGTCTCGAGGCCCTTGGCCAATCGGGAGGAAAGTTATCGCTACACGTTCGGCAGGTGATATGTTGCCCTCGTTCTACCTTGTGTCTATGCCTGGGGAAGTGAAAGATCACACACTCAGGGAAATGGGCAAAACCTGTCGTGGAAACGGGGGTTTGGCAGAACAAAGTTCAATATATTTTTACTCAGTTAGACCCATTAATTTTACTCGGTTAGTTTGGGCAGAATAAAATTACACTAAGCACATAAAAACCTATCGACAGCAGTATCTCATCAATGCGCCGAGTTCTTGTCAGTTTACATATCGGCTACAGATCGGTGTGGTATTTCAATGTTACATTAGCTTTCTCTTATGCGTTTAGAAAGTTTACGTGTCTCGTCACGCAGACAGTTATTACGGAGATTATGTCACTGTTGTTGTCTGTGTATTCTGTTCTAAACTGCAACTTGTCAAAACGGGTACTGTTTTATATCGCTTAATACAATGGAACCTGAAACGGGCTACGGAGAAATCACCTCAAGTGTACGTCACTTGCAAGTGTCCGTCGTAAGCAGCGACTGCAGCAAACTCAACAGAGCAAATGCCTGATGCGTCTATATGGTTAGTTAGTTAGTTAGTTAGTTAGTTAGTTAGTTAGTTAGTTAGTTAGTTAGTTAGTTAGTTATATAATGTTCATGTGCTTAACACCTGTTCTGCTTATGTGTTCAGTTGCAGGTGTTCAAGTGTTCAAACCGAGTTTCATTGATGACAGCACTTGACACTTATGACGACTTGACACTTATGACGACTCAGGTGAAGCTACAAAATGTATTTATGAGCAAGAAACAGCTGTCTCAGATCATATAAAACTAATCAAACTGTTTCCCGCGATAGATTCGACGGGAATCGGTTCTATCTGTTTAGGCCTAAAGAATAGAGTCACTATATTAGATAGCCAGTCCATTGTGTAATATTTAATAGATTAAGAAACGACGTATCATTAGTGTTAAGGTAGTTCAGTGGTTATATTCTTAGTAAATGTAAGAGGAAGCTTTACATAAGTTTCGACTTCTGCTTTACAATTTTCCAATGTGTACAATTAATAATCTGCCTGTCGGTGTATAAATGTGCATTAATTCTGGAAATACGCTTATTTTTATATTTCATATTTATGATATTTACTGCGCATAAGTGACTGAAGCAGATACGCATATTCATTAGACTAACGTGTGAATTATAATTAATTATGTGAATGATAGTTAGTCTTGAACACTAGTGTATTTAGACCTTTTCTGCGCATGCGGACTTGGCAACTTCCCGGCAGCAGAATTTGCACGCGACAGCAAATATAAGTGAAAGGAAAATTGAAGCTTAGTGAATTTTTCACATTGTATCGGCGGCGATAAAAGTTATTGGTAATTTGATGCACTTGCTCAAACTCATAGGATTGGAAATGTAACACCAAACGACCGAGTCGTTTGTTCATTAACAGTGGGCGTTGATAGCACTTATACCGTAAGCTGTGTCACGTCTCACGTAGACATGGCAGGCCGACGTTAAACTAGTTTAGTGGGTCCGCTCTCTGCATGTGCACCTCATTGAAACAGAGTCACATGTGCACCTCATTGAAACAGAGTCACATGTGCACCTCATTGAAACAGAGTCACATGTGCACCTCATTGAGACAGAGTCAATGTCTTTTCATGACAAGTCACGGACAATGAGAAATTCAAAATCAATATCTGCCCTTTTGTTGCAGTCATTCAGAGCATGTTACGTTTTGGTCGTTGTTGTTAGCTTAATTGTGGATATTACAGGTAATTTGGATGATATTATTACATTGGTATAACAAATTTCTTATAATTTTTATAATTTGCAATTCTGATAATATAATTACGGCTCATATTTTTTTCAATAAATAAATAACTAAAAACGGTTGCTAACCTGCCCCATGTTGTGTGTGTTCGACTCGTCGGTGTCAGACTGATAATATTATATATATATATATATATATATATATATATATATATATATATATATATATATATATTGTGTGTGTGTATATATATATATATATATATATATATATATATATATATATATATATATATATATATATATATATATATATATATATATATATATATATATATATATATATATATATATATATATATATATATATATATATATATATATCTAGACAACAACATCAATTCTGGTTAAACGTCGCTACCATTTAAACTGTTTAACAGTCTCCTTTAGGAGGTGTCCTGTAAACGAACTTAAGGTGTCCTATAACCGAACTACTAAATATAAAAAATATAAAAATGTCAAATAAATGTACAGCTTAGTTTTGTATGATGTGCACGAGCTGATATTTTGCGCAATTTGACGTTTAATATGATATTTCATTGTTAATAAACACAATTTTTTTTCATATGTTTCAAGCATTAAAGAGTTTGTGGTAAGCTAAAAATCTACAATAAGCAATGTTTAATATCAACAATCACTGTTGCCTTTCCAAAATGTCTATTCACCACATATCGATACCAATTTCATGTTGTGTGCAGTACTTTGTAAGTGCTTGGGCACAAGGAAATGAAGGTATCCAAGCGTAACCTTAGCTAACCCCATATCTAGCTAACCATAACCCTAACCCCGAAATGGCTTACATAAGATATAATCATTCCCATAGGCACAGGTTGATAGGAAAAGTAAACAGTTTGCTTGGAAAAGGCAGACAGCAGTAGCAATCACGAACAGCATGGTACAGATCGGATGCGAAAATGGAAATTTGGTGAAAATTATGGCACCAGTAAGTGACGGAGCATGTAGCTATTTTGCACAATAACAGTCATTTGTGATATTTGTGTTGTGGCCCAGTGCATTAACAACATTGTGTAACAAATTTGGACAGAATAGTTGTATTTTGGTTGCGTCACAGCCACTGGAAGCACTGCGTAGATCAGCATTTTTAAATCTGACTGCGACGGGTATCTATCTGGTCATGTGATACCCTTTTATGGTGGCGTATCGAAGTCAAGCCGTTCACCTTGTATCTAATCAACTAGAAGTATGAAAGCAGTCACATAAACATTAAAACTTGACAAACGTGACACATTGGAATTTACCCGAAATCCTGTTAAATGTGAAAAAATCTAATTTTCTTACGAAGTTATGCCATGTTTGTTTAAAAATCAAGCAATTATATGAATACTAATTTGAAAATAAACTCATTGATATATTTAAAGAAACAGTAAGCAGGCTTCATTGATTCGCAATACTCTGTAAATCTAGTGAACATGATGTAAGATTTATCAAGTGTCAAAATCGACCTATAATTAAATTATGTGACTGGTTTTCAGATAATATTACGTGCAAAGCATTGTTTAGATTTGGCTGTCAAACAAATAATAATGACTTGACAAGCAGGAGTGTTCCATAATGTGTCTACATATACATTGTGCCGCAACTTTATATAAAAGTCGACACAAAAAAATTCCCTATTAGATATTATATAGCCCATACACTAATTTATTGCCTAACTACGTAGACGCGACATATTCTGACTAAAACGGACCCGAACCGGCATTACATCACCCGCTCCCACGCAATAGTGATCACGGCTCGAAAATACTCTAGCCACATTTATATGTGGCTAACGTAGAGTCCTGAGCTTAAATGGAAGAAGAAGAACCTTCCTGTTTATTGTTTCACGAATGTAGGGCGTATTAAATTGCGATATGTGAATTTAAACAATTCAAATGATGTGACATAAGTGCAACTGAGCAGGTATATTCATAGGTTTGTTTGTAGAAGTTATTGGCTGTGAAATTGTGCATTTTTTTAGAGTTTAGCAGGCGGAGGGATTTATGGGAATGTTCTGCTATGGGCCACGTGGGCGCATGAATACATGGCTATTTTTGTTAAAATTGACGGGCATCGCACGTCGGGGCGTTTTAAAAGAGCTGGAGGTATGTGATATTGACAAAACTTGGTCAGCATGTCAATAAGATGATGGCAGCTGCTGTGAAAAACTTTCAGAATTTTTGATGGTCACGTTTTTTATAATCAGACAAAACGTGAACATGGCCACCAATGCAATTCTCTACAGTGGTCTGGCCCCAGTAGTAGCTTGGTTCCCGGTAAGCATTGTGTCACCGCGACGGAGCAATTCGCTATTCGTGGTTATATATTGTAAACAGTTGACAAAATGAGTTACGAGCCATTATTGACGAATTTCTGTGGTATGCGCTCGTTAAAACCTCAATTGTTTTATCAATGATTTACACATATACCTAAAATACAAAAATCAAGATTAGGTGAGGAATACTCCTACTAAAACATTTACTATCGCATCAGGGCATGCATTAATGTAGACATTGCTATGTTTGCATCGTGTAGTCGTCACAAGTCGATAATATTTCATCAGCATTTACATGTTATGCATATTATCCGTATAGATTCATAAACACATATCGTATATGCATAATCATATGGAGTTATAATTTGATATGGCCTTGTTATCATTTAGAGTAATCCGTGTGCATACTTACCAAGTAGGGGCTTACTCGAGTGTCACGAGAACATGAACAGATCTTGCCAAAAACGACGTGCAGTGCATCTGGTGATTATATGAACAATTACGGTATTCGGTACAACATAATTAAGAGTATCTCGATGAACGCACGGGTTAAACGTCAACACAACAACGAACCGAGATAAGAATAGCTGTCTGTTGACATCATGTTAAAACTGCTTCCTCAACTGATTTAGCCTATCGCAAATCCGGTCCATTGGTGTTCAAATATGTAGTGTGTGAATAGTTTATGTAACATCCGCGATTAAATAAAAAAATGCCTACTTTTTAAATCATCGAAAGAATTGACTTTGTTCTTTAGATCTGGTAAGGATCAAAATAGTGGATATCCGAAATGGTAAGCACTGTGTGGGTCAATGCTGATCATGGGCGTGACTTCCATCCTCTCGTCGATCACAAGACAAAGTTACGGAAGACAATGTTGATTTTTCAGCATTTCGATTTTCACTTCAGTTAACGCTTGAACAAGCATTAATTAATTTAATAGTTTGGCTGATGATTTCACAAGAATTACAAGCAAAAGTTACACAAACGAGCAGTGGATACTGGGTAGGTTTGGTTTTTCGCAAAATTAACTGGAAATGAGACTGAGAGAAATGAGACAAAATAGCGATTTGATTAAGCACCTTTAATGGTGTTGGGGGTAACGGAATTATGCGGAGAAACTCATTATACGCCACGCTATAGACGGATGAAATACTGGGTTTCCCATATATTGCTTAACAGTACAGCACAACACAAGATGATTTCGCACAGAATGGATATAACCCATTTTGCAGATAAACGCCTCATATACACCCTGGGTATTGTGTATTTGGGATTCGAAACGTGGATACCAGACGCAACATTTGCAGCATATCATTTGTAGGCCTATATCATCAACCGCTGATTTGAAAACGAGTACTTATTATTTAATGGTATAATGCGAACAATTTAACGTTGATGCATTTGTGTTCTCATGTGCAGCACGAGGATGGGCGATCGCTTTAATAGTCGCCTTCCTCCTTGTGGTGTTGGTGGGGATTGGGTACGACCCACACAGGGCAGTAAGCGCACTTTTCGTATCACTTCTTTTCAGAGCCTGCTCCTTTCTTAGTTTGGAAGCACCGTCCACGACGTGGTGACTGACAGACAATTGGTGGGACGAGCCCAAATTTAACCTGATAATAATAATAATATAATTTATTTCATCACACACACATTCTAAGTACACAATTGTGTGCATTAAACATCTACACAAATAAAATAAAGTTATGCATGGGTACATATCAAACGGTTTTGTGCTGTCATCAAAGTGATAGTGTTGATCTGTGATCTGGGTGATCTGGGTGATCTGGGTGCATATATAATTTTCGTCACAATGAAAAAAGCACACATTGCATCCAGGCGATGACGTGTGCGACAAACGGTGGCGCCACAATACGAGTCTGCATAATCGAGGCTACTACGCTACTTGAATAATGTTTGATGTGACATAGATGGTCCCTGCCGTGTCATGTGCATACGTATTGACATATATACGCGCGCACAAACACACCCACCCATCCACCCACCCACCCACACCCACACCCACGCCCACGCCCACACGCACCCGCACACGCACACGCACCCGCACACGCACACGCACACGCACACGCACACGCACACGCACACTCGAATATAACTCAAAATACACATACGTAGGAGGCAGATAGCAGATGTCAACTTAGTGTTGCTACATGTTTAGTTACTCCGCTACACCAGATAACCCGTGGGGAAATAAAACTGACCGACACAAACTCGCCGGTCTAATACTGAGCCGTACACTCACTACAAACTACTGTTGCTTCCTGGTCGTAATTATTCAGCAACTGCCGCTTTATATACTGGATAATAGCTCATTGCCAGCCCGTTGCCTCGGTAGCTAACACACACGTTAACACTGCGCTACAGTTTACAGCGACGTGTTTATGCTGATTTGGTGCATTTGTTAAGCCGCGATCAACAGCCTTAAACCATTACTGACATTTACCAGAAACAGATGTATCATATCATTTGCCAGGATGCGTTCTCTGAAGCCAACGTTGAATACTTGCCGGGGGAGACTATGGCCATGCCGAACTGACTAAGACGTATGGTGAATTATTTGTCTATAGACCTAACCGCTACATTGCCACAAAAGCAACGCCATAAAACAGCATTATGTATATGCATGCATGCATGCATGCATGCCCGTCCGTCCGTCCGTCCGTCCGTCCGTCCGTCCGTCCGTCCGTCCGTCCGTCCGTCCGTCCGTCCGTCCGTCCGTCCGTCCGTCCGTCCGTCCGTCCGTCCGTCCGTCCGTCCGTCCGTCCGTCCGTCCGTCCGTCCGTCCGTCCATGCAAGCAAGCAAGCATGCATGCATGCATACATACATACATACATACATACATACATACATACATACATACATACATACATAATTATATATATATTAAGGAAACCAACATATCTGGACAATTTTTTTTTTAACAATCGGAGTTCATTCGTAAATTCATAAATTCACAAACCTTTTCACATGACCATTGACTAGGTCCACGTATCCTGCGCACTGTCCAGTTTGTGAGCAGTTACACAGCAAATATATCAGCTAGCTACGAAGTCGTATGACGGGGGCTCGTCAGCATGGCTATCACTGCAAACACCGTTCCATTTCTGTGTTTGTGAAATCGTCGTATCTAAGCTCATTTGGACGAACTGGACACACGCTGTTGCACTCAATAATGCATGGACTTCACCTTTGTTCGATAACGCCCTACCACGGAACAAAGCTGTATTGTGAGCAATACTCTCCGATTAATGGAAGCCCGGTCTCGCAAGCTAAGCGCTTTCAAAGTGGCCGTCGAGCTGCGAGAACGGGGTCAGTGTGTGAGTACCCAGAGTATCGGCGCGGCTCCTTCATCAATTATGGAATATAATTGAATGGAAAAGCAGCGCGATTTGATCGCTCCCACCTGGTTATCGTAACGAAATGCTCAGCTTGCGTTACAAGCCGGGGCTGCGTGCGGCATCGAATGACCGCGCCGAGGTATAAATAATGATTAGTAATTACATTTTTACAGGCCCATTCCTGCCGACTTGCATTCGCCGTGTTAACCAGTCATACCTGACGATTTCATCACGCGCGTCGGAAGGCAATATTGTTATTTTTGCTCTACGTCATATTTTATTTTTGGTTTACGTTTCCCGTCAAACAACAACCGTTCGTACGACAAACCTGTGCTGTGTTATGCAGTAGCGTTTTACTGTTAGTAATACTATTCGTTTCTTATATAACAACGACATAAACAAAGTATGGTCGGAACTCCGAAATAGCTGACAGAGAATGGCCTCGTGATCCGCATTATACAAAATTACGAAGGATGCCAGTAGATCCGGTTTATATCCAATTATAGAGTAGCATGGAGCATAACGCAAGTTTTGGGGCATAAAGCCCATCATCTAACTAGTTTCACAGCGCGAAAATAAGAATTTCGAGATTGCTAAATGAAGCCACATAAAGTTCTTCACATTTGGTTAGAATACGATTGCTGAAAACGACATTCACGCGATATTTTTTATTGTCAAACTTTTTATTCTATAAATTATAAAAATGGTCATCCTAAAAGTCGTTTTGTGGGCAGTAACCATAAGAAACTGAGACAACGCGTTGAGTGTTTGCAGTAGACAAATGTGTAATCATTAATGTTGTGAATGTTGTGGATGCGAGTGATAAAAGCCAGTAATATACAGATGGTGAAATTTTAATATCGAACGTGTGGGGCAAAAAGGCCAACATTAGTGGGGGCAAAACGCACAGGGTGGGACGTACTATTATCTGTCAGATTTTAGTCTGAAAGTGAGTAGACGAGTTGATAAGTTCCGCCTGCGTATGACAGTTTATAATAAACATATACAATATAACGCACTTGTTGAATTTCAGAGAAAAGGAGCTCATTAATTAACAATTTCAGTCACGGTTCTTAATAAAATATTTTTTTTAATGTTACTATGATGTGCATCAAGGTTTCGCTATACTGAAGTGTACCAAATAATACCATCACTTTGGTAATGCGAAATAAGTAAACTAATAATTAAATGAGGCTGATTAATGCATAACGCCCAGGGGCGGGCCTTTTGCCCAACCCCTGGGGCAAAACGCCCATTTTCAGGACCTCTGCTAAAATGGCTATAACTTTTTTCTGTGATATTGAACATCGAAAATGTCAAAACAAGATTTTCAGCTAAGATAATAAACTAGGCGATACATCCAATATATCAGAGATATATTTAAAAGGTTTTCCCATGAGTCGATTTCCCGCAAAAAGTAGGCGTATTGCCCCACCGTACTCTAAACATTCTCGCAAATTTAGTCCGAAAAATCATCTGGTTTAATGAACAACATCTGATGAAGTGAAGTTCTTTTGTGATGTTGGGTATATAAAATACTGCCGAGTAGGTATTTTAATAAATGGAAAGATTAGGCCCTATTTAGTACAATAGCTGAACGTTGTAATAAATCTATATGACTGCAATGTGATATCTTCTGAGCCGAATGTGTGCTACACGCAGCAACGTGATATCTTATTGTTTTTGCTCTCCCATTCTGAGCCGAATGTGTGCTACAGGCTGGTTTATCTGAAAAATGACTGCGCGAGAGGTTCGCACGGTAAATACTAGTCACAGATACCAACGGTTCGTTTCGCGACCTGACTCAGGCGCTTCGTTTACACAATAAATAACGACCACTTGTCAGCACGACCTGACTACGTTGACAATTAAAACGTTCGCCTTCGCAGCTGTGATTTCAACGACGTGACGCAACGCAGGGGGACGAATGTCGTGACATCTATTAAGTGTCGTTGTCATCTCAAACATGTCATAGTCTATAACGATTCGCCGTTGTTGACTATAAATACGCCTACTAATAAAATTATTACGTCGTCAGTTATTGCCGCCGCAGTCAAAGACGTGGCTGGCGAAAACCGACGTATCACAACCATAAAAAGAAGGCTTAGGCGCAATACTCTAAGTAAATTGCGTATTGCAGTATTGGAATATTTTAATTCAAAAAGTATTGCGAAGTATTTGCAATACATTCTGAAATTTGCAATACAGTATTGCGAGTATTTGCAGTACTTTCAAAAATATCGCAGAATAATATTTTTTAAATGGTATGCTTTGTTCGTTGTTCCTCTAAGAATCCATATTAATTAAAAAATATTTATAAAATATTGTGTGTTGTTATTAATATCAATATTATTATTATTACTATTATAAAATATTGCAATTTATGATATATCATAGAGAAAAACAATATTGCAAAAGTATTTGCAATACATTTACAATTATTTACAATACTTTTACAAGTGTGTATATTACTTTTAGGACAATATAATACTGTATTGCAAGTATTTGAATGCACAATACTCGTTGTGAAAGTGTGTTCAACAACTTGATGTACGTAATACATACAGTGACCATTTCTACACAAAGTATACGCCTGTGTTTCGTTTTATACACATGCTCACGGAATATGCCAAATCGTCAGATTCTTCTGTGTTATTAATTTATATTAACTAATACTACAGAAGAATGTGATGTTCTGGTTATACCTGTGTTGGTTGGGACGGCTGTACGACAACAACATGCTAGGCTCCAGGCAATCGCAGGTCAGTTCGCCGCGCCAAAATGCAGGGAGTAACTCCGTAACACAGAACAGCTGTTATGCCACGGGTGGGGAAAATAAACGACCGCTAAATTGTTGTATTCAAAACTACAGCTACTGCGAGCATTGCAGTCGTTTGAAAGATTTACTTATAGAGTGAGTCAGTGTTATGGTGTCGACAAGCCAGACGGATTATAACCATACGGAAGTGTAAGATTCGCGAGAAATGTGACCGAATTCGAAGTGCTAGCGAGGGCGAACTACATTTGGCATTTGCTTCGATTCAAGGACAAAACAGAATGATGGATGTACTAATTTGGATATTGCAGAAGGTATTAGCTTCCGACAAAGGTAATTGTGTATGCCGTGACACGCTATTATATTATCATTAAAATAGACTGCTAAATCTAGTGACCAACGCGAAAGGTGGATAGACGACAACATATGCCACCGTTTGTAGAGCGATGCCAGCAAACCAAAATGGCCGACGCGCCAGTCACGAAGACGGCACTGTCATTATGCCACACAACCGTCTTTCGAGCCTATTGCATTAATTTATATGTATTCTCGTACAACTTAAAATAGTGCATCCAAAACGCCATTCAGTGTGTAATCCATTCAAAATGTATTTGCTTGTATTGTATTGTATTTGATTAAATATGAATGTCGAAAATACACATTTTGGATGTTTACTTTTATTCAACCGGCATAACCATAATGACATAAACAGGTTCGTTAATACGTTGTTAATTGTACAGTCACATCTTAGTTTATATATATATATATATATATATATATATATATATATATATATATATATATATATATATATATATATATATATATATATATATATATATATCGAGGAGCTGCATAGTTAAACACCATTATGACCAAGAGTTAATTTCTTAATTTTCAATTTCGAAAGTATTAGTTATATTCAAAGAATAATTAAACAAATTCTCAAATAGCTTTAAAAATACTATCTTCATATGTTTTAGATGAGGAAGCCTGTCCCACTTTTCTTAAATATAGGGACCGCTTGTAAAATTGGGAGTCCGGAAATATACGGACGAACAAAGGAATAATATTTATTAAAACGTAAAACTAGTAAAATTATTTATATTGACTGATCATGTTTAATTGAGAACTTTTATTATCAGATATTATTTAATAAATACTCTAAATAGAAAGGTCTCAATACTTAGAGATGATTTAATAACTTTATAGCGTGGCGTTTATTCTGCATACATATGTGTCAGTCGTTATTTTTATATTTATAAAACCCCAAAGCAAACTATGCCTATTTTATAATTCCCTAAAACATGGACAGTAACAAGAATAACAGTCACAGAGTAATATGTAAAATATGTAAGTCATGTCGCAGCTAAATGTAAAAGTTATGGAGAAACTGAAGGTACGTAAATACATTTAATGTTTATATATGAAACTCTATTATATTATGCACACCGATGCACGGCATTGACGGTATACATGGTCGTAACAACGAGATAGTTTATAAACTAGTATGATAAAATAACGCGGAAATGCGTCTAGATAATATTCAGTGATAACTGTTTTATAGCTTACGCCTAAATAAATCAAGAGTAACGTAAATTAAAAAAGAAAACAGTATTTATGGCCAATACTGTGAATAATCAAGTAACATATTTTTGTCGGAATTACTGAATACTGTTGAGTATTAATATTGTATGTATTACTTTAATAATTGCATTTCGGACATATGTTGTACGTATGCTTTAAAAAATCAAACACGAGCACACCAATCTAAAAGACGTTGCGATTTGCTGGTACTGTTGCTATTTATTTTCGGAGTAGACAAATAAATAAACAATAAACCGTCCGGGTAATGGCATTAACCGGCAGAACGGGTAGAGCGAATATAAACCGCCAGTTTAAATCATGGCGGATTATGTCGCGATACTGCCTAGAGTCAGGCTAACCCAAAGCAATGTAATGTTTTTTCGACGACGAATACCGCAACAACAACAATCCCTTTGTATTCTCCAAACGTCTCCGTTGTTTGTATTCTCCAAACCTCTCCGTTGTTTGTATTCCCCAAACCTCTCCGTTGTTTGTATTCCCCAAACCTCTCCGTTGTTTGTATTCTCCAAACGTCTCCGTTGTTTGTATTCCCCAAACCTCTCCGTTGTTTGTATTCCCCAAACGTCTCCGTTGTTTGTATTCTCCAAACGTCTCCGTTGTTTGTATTCCCCAAACCTCTCCGTTGTTTGTATTCTCCAAACCTCTCCGTTGTTTGTATTCCCCAAACCTCTCCGTTGTTTGTATTCTCCAAACCTCTCCGTTGTTTGTATTTTCCAAACCTCTCCGTTGTTTGTATTCCCCAAACCTCTCCGTTGTTTGTATTCCCCAAACCTCTCCGTTGTTTGTCAGCTTTTGGTAAATATATTCTTCTGATCACTTTAACGTTCAGTACACGATAATGGAAACGTACGTACGGACGGCAGCCACCAATGGTTTACAAACGCCGCGTACCATTAGGACGCAGCGATTGCGTTTATGCCAATGGTTTATACACGTATTCTTTATGGTGTAATGACGTATTGTGCAATATAACAAATCACCGATTTGTTTTTAAGCTGTTATTATTACTGGAAATGTGTACGTTTTCCTGTGGAAAACAATATATGAACTATACAAACACTGGAAAACGTATTCAAATTGTTAGTAGCAATCGCGCTGTACGATTTATAACTTGTTTAAGCTCGGCAATGACCTTTTTTTCCTGAGTCTCACAGGACCCCTCCAAAAGTTATGGAATCGACCCGGGAATATAATTACACCGGGCTATCAGCGTAAGTTTTAGAAAGTAATTCGGCGGCATGCGGAAGTGTCATTTATTTAAAGTAATGATTGCTATTAAAAATGTAGTTGAACAGAAGAAAACCTATCACACTGTCGCTATCATATATTTGAGAAAAGTCACAGTTGAGAACACACAAAGAATACATACAATAAAAATGTGTACGATAGCGAATAACAACATTCGGTAATGACAAAGCCACGGACCAAAGTTACCTACACCCAAGGTAAATACATGCGTCACGTATACCACCGATGCCATGGCACTAGGCAACCAAACACGTCAGCAGTACCGAGCAGTATGTATTGTCGTTTGCAATGTTATTATCGGACAACGATATAGTTTTATTACGTAAAATATTGCTATAAATATATTACTATTGATATTAAAGAAAAGAAAAACAAAGAAAAGATTAATACAATTATATATATATATATATATATATATATATATATATATATATATATATATATATATATATATATATATATATATATATATATATATATATATATATATATATATATATATATATATATATATATATATATATATTATACCAGTATACGACACATATAAATTAATATTTTCTGTTTGAAAATGATATGTGCTGTGCTGAGTTTATGTCAGGCTTTCCTTTACTATTTTCGACTGAATTAATATATTGTACCATGTATTTGTGTTGACACTGATTATGTTATAGACAACATCGCTTGTTTTAATATTCTGTAAATGCAACTGATGTGTAACATTTTAGTTTAAAGAATCAATATTGA
>BSQZ01000033.1:2952500-2970000 GCA_033239005.1 Lamellibrachia satsuma
CGTTACTCGTCGGCCGAACACGCAACTAACGTACTGCATGCAAGCGGCAAACATCTCCATTACGATCGACAATGGACCGTCAAGTGTAAGCGCCGATCGCGAACGAGTTTTGACCGGGAGTTGCGTCGTAACGGTAGGGCTGAGGGCTGAGTAGTTTGAATTGGTGCTGTGATTATAGAGATGGTGTCACCTACAACGTACAACGTTGACTGCGTCACACAGGGGACACGTACGAACGCCACCAAAGTGAAATGGTTCGCCGATTCGTTTTCTTTATCAGATCTTTCCACAATGTTCTATTTCAATCCCACGGAAAACAATTGTTTTAAATAGTAAAATAAACTTACTTTGATGATTGCGTCACACAAGACGGCATTAACACACTAACACACAAAAGAGCAAACGCTTTCTTAGAAATTGCGCAACGCAATCTCGACGAAAACGTGAGAAAAAACTGTGTCACTTCGTGCACGACAATAGACTTCCGGAGAGACCTACTCCGCCGCATGTCAACTGTTTCACAAGTCAAATGTGGCGTAATTCAATAGTGTCGGTCTTTCCCGTTTCTCTTGTTGTCGTTCTCTAGCACGTGTTCGGGTTTGCCGAGCAAGTCGACCGGGATGCTGCGATCACATAACACATATTCCTTCACAATTTAAAACTGCCTCCAATCAAACCATCGCGAGTTAGGTTCATCGATGTTCAAATATGTAGTGCGTGAATAGTTTAAGCAACACGCACAGTCGGTTTAACGAAAGGACGCGTAGTTTTGTTAAAATCATCGAAAGAATTGATTTTGATCGTAAGATCGGATAACTTGCGATAGTGTGAACATCCTTGTCATAGTATACAGAGGCACAGAAACATTTGCCATTTCCCGTAGAATTTCTACTCGACCAAATCGAAAATAAATTAACAGCTTGTCCGATGATTTCATAAAAGCTAAATAGCACTTTTGCACAAATGTCGTAGTGCGTGTTAGATATGTTTGACTTTTCGCGAAATTCTTCTAAAACGAGACGAGCGGGAAAAATTATTATTAAAGGAGGAGCTACGCAAAATATAATTACGTGCACTGGACGTTTTCAGGTTTATGTTCAACAAGCGAGGTATGGTACTCACCGGATCCGCGCAGGCCGAGCGCGTGCGCCGCCGGTACGTAGCGGTTGTGGAAGGGTACGTAGGCAACGGCGGAAGGCGAGAGTCCCCCGCCGCCCGCTGCCGCCAACTCAGCCATCGTCTGGCTGGCGTACGGGCTTCCGAGACCGACGGGTGTGTCCCCGAAGGTCGGGCTGAGCAAGGGCGCATTGACGCCGGGCACGACGGCGGTGGACGGCAGGACACGGGCCCGGTCGACGGCCGCCTGGTATCCCGTCTGTGCATTCATGGCGCGGGGCTGCTAATGCCGTCGGCCGGGTTTCGGGTGGGCACGTCCGTGGATCGCGCTTATGGTCATCGTGTGAAGGTTGCTGGAGAAACAGGGAAAACATAAATAGTAAATCGTAATGTCACTGATAGAATCGTAATATTTTGTTTTTCGAATCGAACAGTTAAAAGAACATTTAATTTCCATGACAATCTCAAAATATAAATTATACTGTAACTCTTGCACATTGGTGATAGTTCGTTTACCTGGTGAAAAGCGCAAAATCCTAATATATCAAACTCGGTTGGATAAATTGTACACTGGCTGGTGAAATCAAGTACACAAATATCGTTGTGGGTATTCACCATGTATTGATGTAAACAGAAACTATTGAAAACACAATGATGAATAATTCAGCGCTAAACATATTTTCGTAAAACATTATTGATTACGTTATAAATAAAACATAATGTGTAGACCCTAACACACGTGCTTTAATAGCATTTAGCTGTACATGGTTATATAGATCAAAACTAATTTAATTAACGTTTTTTCTTTTAAAATGTGGGTAATGCATCTGGTATGAATTTTATAAACCCGACGCTAGATGTACCAGTAAAGAGACTAGTTGCACCAGCGACGTCGTTTACAACCGCCTCTTTATTCATTTAACAAGCGTTGTGACAACGACGCAAAATAGACGCTTTACAGTTTTCAATGACGTCAAAGACATAATAATATTTCGGCTGGTGCACAGTTGATGTGTTGCCGGGAAGATAGAATACACCCAAGTGCACGTGCTTTTGCAACTACTAAATCTTTCCGCTCAATATGTCCTTCTATTGGACGCTTTTGTTTTCCCTGTAGCTCGCCTGCCTTTTCCGAACGTCCATTTATTTAACATTGTTTGACTTAAATTACCACGTAGCACGCATACTGCTAATTTCATTTAATTGACAACATGAAAAGTGCTTATTTTAGAAAGCGTAGGCCTAATCGCAAGTGGTTATAAGTATTACGCCATTTTAACAGCTTTGGGCGCTGCCTCCTACGTCATCATGTTACGACGCCACTTCCGAAATGGCTACACCGATGGTTTTGGATTGCGCATAAACGATTGCCTTTAACGTTGTCAATAAATGCAATTTTTGCCTGAACACGTATAGCTTTACATGAACAATACCCGCAGAAAGGCTCGTTCAAATTAACATCTACTATTCAATTCACACACCGACGCGGTATCGCACGTAACGAAGTGCAAACTAAAAACACGACCGCCATTACTGACCAGTCGAATCCACAGCCAAAATTCCGTCCATTGTTTACACGGTTAGTAAACATTTTGGCTATAAAATGGGTTTCCGACATGTCGCAAATTCGCTATTTTTGGATGACCACCACTCACGTTTTGCGACAAGTATTTTATTTTATGGGAGACACGCGTAGTATTAATACACAAAGATGAAACGATTATTGGTTTACAAGTATTTCATACAACAGTTAATTGAAACATGGACATCCCTGGTAACGAAATTGGCACAGGTCAGATAGACAGCGATCGCAAAAAAACTAATATCATTTTAATATCAATATAGCGAGTATCGGTTGGTCGGTCGGTCGGTCGCGATGGCAGATTAGACCACCTACGACATCTGTGGAGTCGGCGGGTCGTAATAACTGTGAAATATCTTTATCGGGGATAGCTTAATAGGCACATTACAATGAGATGTGCATCTTTTCATAACCTTCTTGTTGTCTGCTTCTATATTCATTTATCAGATCAAAGCACACAGCGTCTATTTCCATAACATAAGCCGACAAGACGCACACAAGTTGGACGTGATAATTGCGTCATCTTCAAAGCAGCTTATTCGCCCGCGCACACGGCGGCAAAGCGCCGACCACCAGCGACACAGACGCGAGTAGAACGAGTTTTTGGTTGGTGTAAACACGTCTTAATGCAGGCATATTACTCGAATCTGCCGCAACGTAACGAGCGCTTTGGTTATCTACGCGTCCGCGAATTAGCGCGACATAATTTGGCTAGACGCCAGGTCGTGTTGACCTTCATCCAATACTGGTTGGATGCATTGCTTTGCAATAAAAAGCGATGTGCTTTCGCTCTGCAAATGTTGGTGGAGTGGTCGCGTTCGTTACGCGCGCTTTGGGGTATACCTATTATGATATAAATAAATAAATATTCACTGTAAACTGTGGTGCAAAAATATTAACGAGTGCGCATACAGTCACCATGAATTCACCACGCATATAGCGACTTATGAAGATTTATCTGCCGACATTCAGGTTCGAAATACTTTTGTTTTTATGTTTATTTCTATTCGTTGGGGAGCCAACGACCCTATGGATTGCCAAACAAATGTATTATATTGCTGTTTTTGTATCGTTGAAGACTTTAATTTGCATAGCAGTTCCGGGCGAAGGAAAGTGGCATAAATCGGTCGCCTACATAACTATCCTCGTTGCATTACCGTTGGTAGCCTACATAACTATCCTCGTTGCATTACCGTTGGTAGCCTACATAACTATCCTCGTTGCATTACCGTTGGTAGCCTACATAACTATCCTCGTTGCATTACCGTTGATAGCCTACATAACTATCCTCGTTGCATTACCGTTGGTAGCCTACATAACTATCCTCGTTGCATTACCGTTGGTAGCCTACATAACTATCCTCGTTGCATTACCGTTGGTAGCCTACATAACTATCCTCGTTGCATTACCGTTGGTAGCCTACATAACTATCCTCGTTGCATTACCGTTGATAGCCTACATAACTATCCTCGTTGCATTACCGTTGGTAGCCTACATAACTATCCTCGTTGCATTACCGTTGGTAGCCTACATAACTATCATCGTTGCATTACCGTTGGTAGCCTTCTCGGAGAAAGCTATTCCTGAAATAAATTATATCGAAGGCGTGGATGTGGAAACTTTTTCAGGATCCCCATGACCAGTAATATTAATAATAACAAAGTTAATAATAATAATAATAATAATAATAATAACATTTAGCACAAGAACATGCTGAACCCCGTCACCCGTATATCATTAATAAAATTCCCCCCACACATATTCATATCTGGAATATCCACCGACCTCGTTTGGTCGATTTCTCGAAGAAACAAAATTATGGCTTCTGGCGAGGAGCGAACGTTTATTATTAACCAATCGTAAAATGGTAAAATCGGATCGTCAATGACAGCAACAAATAACAGGGAGAGGTCCGTGTGGGACGAATGAGTAGTGACAGTATTCGTATTTTAGACTGATGACCCTCAACTGACCAGTCAACGGAAGACGCTGCTAAACCCCTTTATCAACCGAATTGCGCCTTTCCTTCTCCCCAAACACATCTCAAAGCTTCTAATCTTTTCATATCTGCTTCGGGACACCTCTTTCCTGCAGCGTATTATTTATAAAACTATGTTCCATTTCAACGTTCTACGTTGTATTTTGAGATAATTACTTAATAGAGTAGTTGTCAAATATTGCATATATATATATATATATATATATATATATATATATATATATATATATATATATTACTTATATACAACTTCATACACTGTATATATATATATATATATATATATATATATATATATATATATATATATATATATATATATATATATATATATATATATATATATTTGCAATATTTGACAACTACTCTATTAAGTAATTATCTCAAAATATAACTCTTCAAATGAGTGACCGCTAGTCACAAATTGCCCGCGACGTCCAAACCTCGCATGTGATGGCAGTATTTACACATCACCGCTCGTCCCCAAAACGACGAGACACGTGATTTACGCATGCATGACAGAGCAGAAGTGGCTTCCTCCTTGCGCGCGGACACCTGGAGCGGGCCCGGGGACCGGTGGTTGCCGTGTGACACATGATGAACGAGCTGAACAGCTGAAGTGTCGATTGATAACCTAACTGTCCCGGGTTTTCCGGCCAAGGCGCCGACGAGAACCGATCACCGGCCGGCCTTCGGAACAGTCAGCTGTCGGGGCGCGGCGCGGTCTCATCCCGTCCGACGGCAGCGGCACCGGTAATCCGCGAGACGTCACGCCAGTTATGCCGCGGGGGGTAGGTGTTGACGAGGTGGTGAAATGACAAAATGCAAGATTTAATAAAAATAACAAGATTGTCACCCAAAGCAGGAATAAGAAAAAAGAGATTCATATATATATATATAATATATATATATATAAGCCATTGGCTTAACGATTATTATATATATATATATATATATATATATATATATATATATATATATATATATATATATATATATATATATATATATATATATATATATATATATATATATATATATGTATGTATATGTATATATATATATATATATATATATATATATATATATATATATATATATATATGTATATATATATATATATATATATATATATATATATATATATATATATATATATATATATGTATATATATATATATATATATATATGTATATATATATATATATATATATATATATATATATATATATATATGTATATGTATATGTATATATATATATATATATATATATATATGTATATATATATATATATATATATATATATATATATATATAACCCACCCTTCTGAGATATTAGCTAATTTTGTTTTTAAACATATTCACGTTGCTACCACAACGCATGTAGTTGGTAGACTTTGCAGTTCCCATGCATCATTTGAGCGATTAAAATGGTAACTATTTTCCATAGATGTTCCTTATACACGACTGCGTCATGAATGAGAACTGGTTCCCCTGACTGAACATAATGATTTTGTACTATAGTTATCATCATGCATTAGAATTTTTCATATGCGTGTGTAATAGCATGCACAACATTTTTACAAATTTACGTAAAATAATTGTTTACATCAAACATTATACTGTATTGTAAGGGGGCAACAATTTCATGACACAATAACTGAGAACACTCTCAGACACACCAACTGTATTCTCGCCGTAAGACAACGACAACCTTTCTTAAATAGTTCCTTCCGATTTTAGTGTTCCTATTGTTGTGCGGTCAAGTTGACAAACATCAAAGTGCGACAATGAGACGTTGTCCAACGCGACATGTTCTGGACTTAGCGGCGTCCGTAAACTGGTGCACCCATCTCAAGTACCATGTAGTGTGGCAGTGACGACGACGGCGCGAAAGAGATCGATTTCTCCCGTTAACATCGCTCGCAATGTTCCATCCTCCACGAGTTTACAGACGGCCAGCGCCCGGATCCAAGTGGTTATTCACCGTTTAACAGACTCGGCCCCTCTATTAAGTCTATTCATCACTGACGACACCGCGATAAGCCTGTTCCTGTTCCTGTTTACTAGGAATGTTCTACATAAGCAATGAGCTACTTCCAGGAACGTAAACGTTATTCTGCGGCTGGTATTAATTAGCGAACATATTTTGAAACAAAACATTATATTTCATCTTCGCGATGCCAACTCTGACCCTACTAGATAAGCGTGCGTATACAAGTGTATAGCATTTCTAGATCGGGTGCCCACCCTGTAGAACAAAGCACACGTTTATCGGATATTATCCTCGTGAAACAGTCCTGATATTATTATCACCTGCTGATCAATTGGAACATACGTAGAAATGATCTGTATCGCAGCTGCCGTATCAACCAGTGAGCCGATAGTTATCTCCATCATAGCCGAACGAATAACAGGTGTTTGGAATCGCTAACGAAATATATGTAATCTAAAACAACTACATTTTAAATAATTTATACTTTAAACGCATACTTGTCATAATGAAAATCATCAAAATGTAGTTTAGTTGACGAAAACTAGCATTATCTTATAACGCTGGCTATTTATATCATTTAACAATTACTGCTGTAGAGCTCGAAACCACGCGTGATACGAAGTCGGTGAACTGTGCATATTTCATCGTGGCAGTTCCCTTCTGATAATACATAATTCACATCCAGGAAGCGTTTAACAATTAGGACAAGCGCGTGCCTTCTAGCACGTACATTTGCCGTTTGTCTTTTTTACGTCCGCAAGGTCACGTAGACCCCAGCCGACGGATGTCAGTGGCGGAATTCGGATAATACGGAATGGGGTCAGTTGTCGGGTCCACGGCCCCTGGTATATGCGTAGGCGGATTCACGTGGTGCAGCGGGCACAAAAACACAACCGGCGCCCAAAACGACAAAAACAAGTACACTCGGTACAACCCACAGTGGAAATTGTTCCTACAAATATCTTCTCGAAACGGCTCGTAAGACAGACGGCATACAGATATACTGACTGTGTTCGCTTCTTCAATATATTGGCTGAATTTTCCTCGTAACAACGGCCCTGTACATTTTAAGACATGCCCTACCCTGTCACTGCATAATATTTACGACTGAATTAATAAAAATAGTGCATTTGTCTGCGCAGTTTCACGTTGTGGGGGTGAACAGGTCCTCGACCAGCTGGTCTGGATCACACAAAGTCGAACGTCACTGATCGATCAATTGACGGCATTGTGTCGGCACGCGCAGCGTAGACAGTCGACAATAAACGCCAGACGTAAAACTCATTAGGTCCAACACACGATCTGTCTGCTGATATACGCGTCGTTCGTTCGGTTTGGACACATTTATTTTTATTTATTTCGCGCTAATGGCACGCAAGTTCGAAATAAATAAGTTATGCGACCTGCCGTTAGAAATATGACGGTTCTTCCATGGAAATTTATGCGGAACGTCATCACAGATGTTGCTGGAAAAAATGCTGAATGTGCGCTAGCTTTTTCCATGACTACACAGATGATCTAATGAATGTACTCTGTAATTCTCGTACATTCTGAGATCCAGCCACTTTAATGTAAGTGTTACTGTCCGACTTTTGACACACACGTGACATAACTGAGACATGAACACACGCACGATCTTGCAATAATTGTACTGCCTCTTAACCTAGAGATGCGCTTCACGGAACAAAAAAACGGGGTATTTCCCACAAAACAGTAACACCCATATTCAAAGGCAGCGAAGCCGTTAACACTTACCTCTGCTATTACTGACAGAGCAAAACCAGCTGGACAATTATGCCTGAAACCTCCACACCGTTATGGCTGGCTATTCTGAAATGGCATAGTTCTGTATTTATCCCGTATCGAATTTGGATAAAAAATTATTACTTATTTACCGGTTTTCATACGGATAAATCCGACGTGACCACAATTAACAGTAGTTGAAAGTCCTTAGAGTATAATTATTGAGATTTGAAGGTTTATATTTATTTCGTGATTCTATTAAAGCTGAAATGTAGACTAAATGAAAGTTACGTAAAACGTCAACAAAAGGCATCAAACAGTGAGAATTTCGAATGACCCACATTTACCCACATAAAACCATATGCAAATAAAGTCAATATTTAGATACGCCGCTTACTGTATTAGTTATTGACTCGTAATTACCTTCGCGGTGCTATTTTCCTGTTCAAAAAAATTAGGTTCTTGCAATATGCAAATGCCGTGGCATTGTGGTTTCAGATATGTGGTCAACCATTTCCACCAATTTGGTATGTCACAATGTACTTGAGATAATAATCAATCTATTATTGATACGTCATTGTACTATGCCACGTCACGAAGACGAGATGACGGAAGGCTTACCGTGTTTTCGAATGGAGGTGAATGATTGGCGTTCAGTTTCGGTTAAAGGTTAAAGGAACAATTTCACGAACTCCCCGCAGTCTTACGAGTAATCCAATCAGCGGTGACGCCTAAAATAGTGTCACCAAGACTATGCAATCGTGATACCTAACACCGTGCAATCGTGATTCGTGAAATTTGAAATACGTGTGCCTGTAATGCCATCGTGACGCGTAAAACGGCATAGCGTGCAGGATGTGTATTTTGTCAGTTGTTGTAGTTCTCCAAGAAATGTTCAAGAAATGAACGGTTCCACAATAGATAGAACATGCACACGTAGCAAAACTCAATATTGGCTAATAACATTTGCATTCCAATAATATTAACAATGTGACACGTAACAGTTATATTTTCAATTAAAACTGATTTAGCTTATCGCAAATCAGGTTCGTTGATATCCAGATATGACTTCCATCATCTCGCCGATCACGTAACAAAGTTAAAACAATTCACCAAGGGTGAAATTCTTGAGTTTTCAGCGGTTCCATTTTCACTTCAGTTTTAATAGTGTGTCTGATGATTTCACAAAAACGGCATACAAAAGTTGCATAAACGAGCTAGGGTGTTGCGGGTAGGTTTAATGTTTTGTTAAATAAATTTGAAATGAAACTAGCGAAAACATCGAATTGAGGAGGGTCCTTTAATATATATTACTGACAGAGTATCCCCTCATTCACGCCACCTCGAGTATTATACAACCGTCATGATTGAACGCGTAGACAGTCTATGCGTTCCATCATGACGGTTGCAGGCATATATCTGCATTTCTCCACCGTTTTTGCATGACAGATATCCTGCCCCCTCTCTCCAGCGTCTGTGCGTGATTGCACACACGCTGGGCGAGTAACCGCGTACACTTGCACTGGATTAGAGCGTCAGTTGCAATAACGTAAACATTCTCCATTCGTTGTTGACATCTATAATACGTTTAACAATAATCTGAATTGCCTTCCTCCTCGACTGAATTAGCCAATCGCGAATTGGGTTCGGTGATGTTCAAATGTGTAGTGTGTCAATACTTTAAGTAATATGCGCAGACCGTTTAATAAAAGGGCGCGTATTTAACATCATGACTAGTAGAAAGCGTGAATAGTGTATAGAGCCGGACCAGTTTTATTCCCTTTTTCACAGAATTCTGACCGACTAAATAATTTTTTTTCCTATAATTATATCAACACTAAATAAAAAATTTGTACAATCGAGCTAGCATTTCGTAGTGGATATTCTAATTATAGGTACTTTTTTTCGCAAAATGAGCCTGAATGAGGTCTCGAGCGTAACATATCGGAGGGACCATCGGTAGGTCATCGCACTGACGCCGAGGGCAAGTCATTCCGCGCGGCTCGTAAGTCAACTCTGGTATTCCTGGACACAACTCGTGATCCAAGCTCACACGTCATGTAGGGCGTGGATAGGTCGGCCAAGTTCTGTGGAAGAGGTGTGGGTGGACGGAGGACTTGATTGCTAGCAATGAATTGCCTCGGTTCCACGAAAGTGGCACGGTTGACAGAAACAAACATAGACGTGACAGGTTGAGTACGGTCTGTTCGGGCGATAAGTGTTGACGGTTCACGGAGTGGTTAGTGTCGTGTCGTGTCGCAGAAGGCAGTCCCATGTAGTGTCGCAGAAGGCAGTCCCGTGTCGAGTCGCAGAAGGCAGTCCCGTCACGACTTTGTCACGTTTGTAGAAATGACTGCGACCACGTGGCCGGTGTATCGGTGGTGAGAAGTAGTGTTTGTTGGTGGATCGGTAATTCAGGAAACTAAGGGCTGCGTTGGGTCTACACCACAACATAAACGGTGCGTTGGGTCTACACCACAACATAGACGGTGCGTTGGGTCTACACCACAACATAGACGGTGCGTTGGGTCTACACCACAACATAGACGGTGCGTTGGGTCTACACCACAACATAGACGGTGCGTTGGGTCTACACCACAACATAGACGGTGCGTTGGGGCTACACCACAACATAGACGGTGCGTTGGGTCTACACCACAACATAGACGGTGCGTTGGGGCTACCCCACGCATATGCGTTTTATTTGTCGTCTCCAACTGATAACCTTTCGTAGACTTTTGCACATTTCCTAGTTGATGATGCCACGCCAGCATGACTAAGTTGTTACGTAACCAGGCAATCGCAATACACGCAGACAATACACACGCAGACATCTATATATATATATATATATATATATATATATATATATATATATATATATATATATATATATATATATATATATATATATATATATATATATATATATAGTATGCAACGATGCTGATGTATATATATATATATATATATATAAATAATAATATATATATATAAATATATATATATATATATATATATATATATATACATATATATATATATATATATATATATATATATATATATATATATATAAAATATATATATATATATATATTATATATATATATATATATATATATATATATATATATATATATATATATAATATAATATATATATATATATATATATATATACATATATATATATATATATATATATATATATATATATATATATATATATATATATATATATATATATATATATATAATAATATATATATATATATATATATATATATATATATATATATATATATATATATATATATATATATATATATATATATATATATATATACATATATATATATATATATATATATATATATATATATATATATATATAGTATGCGACGATGCTGATGACAGACAACATGAAGACAATGTTGGTCACCTGACAGCGTCCAGCGGATGTACCACACCTGGACATTGGCCTTGTTATCGTCCAGCCCCGATAATTAATTAGTCGCACGAACAATACATCCGAGAGGCGGCGTTGTGCAGCCAGTCTCGCCAGGAATAACGGTCGCGAGAGCCAGAGATGGCCTATCGAGATGTACGATACGCCCGCTACGACCACCGCGGGGTGAGGACGGGTGGTGCTACGGACTCAAGGTGATGACTCTGGGCCCCGATCGATGGGGACAATAAGTCGCAAATTCCCGTTCCACTGGTCGGAAACAGCATATTCTGCTGTATGTATTGTTAAATCTAAATATTGGTAAAATTACCATTTTATGTTTTCTAAGATCGCAGTGTAGGTGGATATGTGAGGTCCATTCTATGTGCATTCTATACACGTACGACCTTATAAACATAGTCTAGCCATATTACCAAAATCACCGTGTATGTAAGTGTAACGCAAATTATTTAGATATAATAATACACACTCAGAATAATATCGGTTTCAGTAAAACCAGCTTCTGTCACCACTGACGTCAGCTTGTTTAAGCAAAACCTGTTAATGCGACGACTTACGTCAGCAGATTTTCCTCGAAACCATGATGTAGACGTCCTTACCGCCAAAATGCTTCTATACTTCTTTTGCATAATAATAATGCCCTACGCGGGTTTTCGATGTAACCCAACAACCTTTCTTTTTAACGCATTTATCTATATCTGATAGAATCACCGAATTCAAAGAAAGACCCGTTCTTTGCGTGCTACACTCGTAACATGCAGAAGTATATACTGTGGTAGATGCGTAACCATCGAAATGGGTGTAGAATTGTGGTGCGCCCCCGCTTCCACCCCTGCGTTGTATGCCCTTCCGCGCCCCCACTCCCACCCCTGCGTTGTGTGCCCTTCCGCGCCACCATTTCCACCCATGCGTTGTGTGCCCTTCCATTCATGATCTGCCGTCACGTTCCATAAACAAAAACCATGCCTCCCTTCATCGGCCGATGACGCCTCGCTAAACATGTGTTCACAGGAACGACACTTCAAATCACCACCTACGTTCAACTTATGTCACAAAGCCCACCGCGCGCATTCGTTCCTCACAACCGATTCACGTCTTTACAAATGTGGGGGCAGCTGAGCCATGAAACAGTCTCATAAACATCAACATTGTACACCGACGATGCGACAGCAGCAAAAAACGAAAACGGCTTTCATCGTACAACATTATAGCGTCAAATAGCGTCAAGCGAGAATAGCCGAGCGATGTTATCGCGAGGACCCGCTGAGGGCCGACTATAAAACCAAAGGCAGCGCCGCGCGAACGCATTTCAAAACCAACGCGAAGGTGTGGAACCGGCTTCGATATGTGAATGACAGACCGACTGGTACAACGCCGTCGACACTTGTGTCGCGTGGGAACTGTGTCCACGACCCCCCCCCCTCCCCCACCCCGCAGACTTCGTGAATTTTTGGTTTTGGTGGCATTCTGACCACTGAAAGTACTACTTTGGCAATTCGTTCCATAAGAAATCCACTAAAAGTCGCTATGGATCAAAACAGTATTGTACGTCAAATTAAACATAGAAATCTTATTGTAAACATTCTCTGTTTTATCGATAGAACGAAAATTGTCCAGGTTATGTATTTTATTTAGAATAAAACAAATGTGCAACAAGTAATCTGAACTGAAAAGTCATAACATGTTTATGAATTCCAAAAATATATATTACCCACGTTACTGCCTTGTCAACTGTTTTTATGTAATTTTGTGAAATAAGCTATTTCGTAAAATGTCAGCTCACACTATAAAAAGTTTGAGTTATGAAAATATTTTTTTATTTATAATAATAACTGGCACTTTTAAACGTTTTCAATTAACATGAACAGTTGGTTTAATAAACGAGTTCATACTTTTGTTAAAATCATCGAAAGAATTATTGACTTTGATCGTTATACCTAGTAACTTGTAAAAATGTGAAAAGCCTTATTCTATAATAATGTATAGAGCTGGCCAACAACCTTTGCCCCTTTTCGCCGATTTTTTACTGGATCCAGTCAAACATAATTTTAATAGTCTGTGCGATGATCTCACCAAAAGTAAACTAATAAACTGATACAAACGAGCTAGCACTGAGCCTGAAACGACGAAAACACTGAACTATGGACTTGTAAAAAACATTGCAACAATTCTCAGAAATAGCCACGCGTTGACTGTTGGCGTCGTTTCGGAACAGAGCAGCAACAAACAGCGGCAAACAGCAGCGACTACCATCGGTTGTGAACCGCGCTTCATGCTAATCACCGCCACTAATCAACGGAGACTCGCAGTCACGAAACAGTTATCAAACAAACCATCGGCGTGACGCAGGTTTTGTGCGCGGCCAGCAAGCTGTTCTGAACATGGACATATATTTACTGGACTGCCAGCTTTGCGCGTGTCATGCGTTGCGCCTCTTGCTCTGGTGAAGTTTGTGTTAGCTGCTTGGGCTCGACAGTTTGTATTGTTTACTTCCGGTCTCACTTCGCAACATGGAGCTTGACATCGATGCGATTCTTGCGGTAAGTTAAATGTTGATTTTGTTGTACAGTTTACATTTTAAGTGAAAGCACCTCTAGGCATGGACTATATATTTCTTTCAAGAAAATAATGTGCTAATTTATTAAATGATATGCGTTTGAGGCGGCTGGATTTTTAGCAGGGGACATATCAGGCTCAGCCTCAGCCAGCGTTTGAGTATATGCTAATTATTAGCCTAATATGCTATAGTTGCTTAGGAATTGAATGACTCATTCCTTAATATATGACAATTTACCTTCTGTGTGTGCAGGAAAATTTTTCTCAAATGAATGATCAACTTGATGTGAAGGTCTCAAGAGCAAAGGAAATAAACAAACCCCATGTGTCCAAGGTGAGTGTAAATACAATATTGAAAAATAACAGTAAAATTAATAATTGTGGTTTTTTTACCAATGGCAATGGCATTTTGGCCACACCTGTGTGTGAAATGATCATGCACGTTTTAATGCAATATTATTAATAGCTATAGCTATTCGCACTTGCTCTAATATCTTAGAACATATTGAAGAATTAAGGTGTATGGGTATCCCAAGAATTGGATTGCATGTTCTGTATTAACGGTTGTTTGTGTCAGGACAGCAGGGAGTAGAGAGACAGGAATTACGGCAACATTTTCTCTGCCTCTGTGTAATATGATTTTATCTGCTTCTGGGTAATCTGAACATGCATGTCTACCTTTTGTAAGATAACTGATTCATTCTGTCCATAGGCCACATCAAGTGCAGCTATAAATTTGATGGCCGAGCATAGGTATCGTACTGTAAAAGGCGTTCCTTCAAGCCAGACGTCATCCCAACAACATTTTCTGCGTCGAATGTTCGACGTACACCCAATACCAAGTCCAAGAAGCGACAAACAACAGTCATCTCCAAGACAAAGAGAGCAGGTAGGCCTAACTATCTGACTGGTTGATATCAAGGGGAAACGTATATGGCTTATTTCAGTGAAAACGTAGCAAAACACTGCCGGTCTTTGGCCATTACACAAAATTGCTACCCTTAGGCGAACGACTTTTTAAAAAACACCAACCCTATTCTCATGCCTGATGGATACTACTACTTTTAATATTTGCGTGTGTGCGTGCGTATGTTCTAACAACCATCATCACATGGTACATAATCTCTTCATTAATAAAGTAATGTAAGATTTAACTCAAAATATATAATTATGTAATGTTTTATTACAAAGCGTATTATATATTTAATTTAATTTCACATATGCTGTTGAGTAATGTTGAACATTGAAAACTTAATTCCTGATGTTGAATACCTTATTTGTTTAAGCTTCCAAAGTTGCAGTCACACTCGAGAAGCTAGTGAGGGACAAGACCCTGTGCAAAGACATCAGTAAGCTGTCCACCCAGTACCAGACCTCCAGCATTGAGCCTTCGACGGCGTCCGTAGCTTTGTTATCCACTGTGCTTCAAAGGTGTATGCCTTTTTGTGCAAATTCCAGACCACAATTTGTGTGTGGGGGTCACTAATGAGTGTTTTGTTTAAATACCAATGTGTGAGCATGATACAGGAACTGTATCATGACAAATCACAACTTCAAACACATATTGCTAAATAACAGTTGGGGTTAAAAATAAACCGTTTTGTGTAATTGTCAAGTAGAGGTTTCTTGATTCAACACGTGTTTTTATCACTGCGAGAAACGTGTCATAGAAGACTTCTTTCATTTGATGTCCTGTCACACTATGAAGTGGGTCATTTGATTTGATGGTGTCATGTTGAAGGCTTTTCTGTTCTTGTATTTGGTACCGAGCATTGTGAGTCTTTTCTACAAATATATGTCCATGGTTCTGAACGTTTGTTTGGTTGGACACGCGGCTAGAGCAGGTCCGCAGTTGATGTGCTGAATGACTTATCTGCACGCGGCCCATGCAGGGGGTTGCGATCGGTCCGGCTGTTCGACACACACACACACCACAAATACGACGTTGCCATGACGCACGGATAATGGTATTCTTTAGATTAGGGTCGATCAAAAGTGGTTACTGACCGATTGCAGAAATGGTGACAATAAATATTGTGTGCATGCATGCCCTCGTACATGATGGACGGAAGTACAACATGGCCGAGAGATGGTCTAAAACCGGGTCAGTCACGTGGGAACGTTAATCCAGTGTGGGCGGGTATACGTGCATACACGTGCACACGTGTATGTTTGTACATATATGCGTGCGAACAACAACGTATGTTTAATAGCTGATACATATCTCAGAAGGGCAGTTTATACGTTGATGTATAAAACTTAGACTCTCGATAAACCAATGGCTTCCTTGTCCAATTTCTGTCTGTTTTTTTTTCGCTTTGGATAAATGTTAAATCTTGAATACACACATGTATACATAAACAAACACACCATGACATGTTTGCATGCACAAACACACACCATAACATGTATGCATGCACAAACGCACACACCATGATATGTATGCATGCACATACACACACCATGACATGTATGCATGCACATATACACACAAAACGTGTCAGTACATTCCCGTGACACGCTATCGATTTTGTAATAACAAATATTTGCGCATGTCAAAATGTATGCAGAAATGTATGCGCTAACACATAAATCTGTTTCCCCAAGGGAGACGATGAGAACGTTATGCATGACCTGACCAGGAGACTGCGGTATCACCGTAATATATCGCCTGCCAGTCCGCGGACAGCCAGCGAACGCGCCGGCAAGATTACGTAAGACGCGTAACATAACGTGGTCGCAGGCGTCGCGTCGCTCTAACGATGAGTCAACACGCGGCCCTCGCTGAGCTACGAACAACGTCGACGCACGTGTCTACAGCTGAGACACTGGCATAGTTATCTCACTTCCACTGTGACATAATATTGTGTGTGCGTGGCTGCGTGTGTGTTTGGCTGCTTTTATATGTATGTATCTATGTATGTATGTATGTATGTATGTATGTATGTATGTATGTATGTATGTATGTATGTATGTATGTATGTATATTTATATACTCTATTATATTATATTATATTGAACATTTCCGGCTTTC
>BSQZ01000033.1:2975000-3042500 GCA_033239005.1 Lamellibrachia satsuma
TATATATATATATATATATATAAATTAATGTAGTTTAACTATTGCTAACATGAATTATTAGTAATGTTATTTTATTAACTATGCCAACGCTACATCATCGTGGTATTATCATTTATTAAGAAAATATATTTACTAATCATAATATGATAGCAATAATAATTATTAAATTATTCGAGTAAAACAACTGTGGTAAAAAACTTTTGAGACATATCATGCACTAGACACAAACAAGTTGCACTGTTATAAAAAGTACGTGTAACTGGTTATCTGCTGCAGGTTATGTAGTCAGCTGTCTGGCTGTGACCGACACAAACTGACAACATTTGTTACGGCGAGACGACAGACACACACACGCCGGGCGTAATGCTCTCCTACGCCTGCTACCCGTCTACGGCAGGCTCGGGCGGGCCATGACAGTAGGGCCGACCTGATCGGGACAACAGACCACTGCTCAGTTTAACCGAGTACTCCGACACCATAGTACAACGTGGGTGATTATACAATGTTCCCATTTAAGCTAAACTAATGCTGAATAAGCGACTGGTGGAGTGGGGGACTGGTTGTTCATTGTCGAAAGGGGTGGCGAGATTACTTGTGTATTGTCGAGATTGTACGCGAGTACCTTATTATTCCAATATTTACAGAGAAGTACCGTATGTTGTCAGTAACTGCCAATTATCCAAGAATTACTTATTAATGTTTTTATAAGAAATACCCCGTCTGAAACTTGAATGGGACAGTTGAATGTGCCGGCTTTTAAAAACTTCAACCGACACCAAATATTATACCAAAACGCTAACATAAATCATTTGAATTTTGTGACAGCGTCAGCTTAGATAAACTGCACCGTTGCCTACAATCACGTAACTGTATATGTATGTTTGAATTGCAAATAATGTCCTTCGGACATATCACGCCAGCCAGTTGACATTTTCTTATGCCAAAGTATCTCTGGCTCTGGTTATAATACTCGTGTATGATATATATCACTGTGTAACTATGTCAAGCTGTCAACCCACTATTGATTAGCAAAGACGTTGCTATACGCAGGATGATTGATAGGCTAAATCTCACAAAAAACATCAAACACAATTATATATGTACAATAGTTTATAAAAAAAATATTATTTTAAAGTCACCCAATTAATTGTAACAAACATTATTGAAGAAAATAGTTAATATACGTTGGTGCGTTTTTGGTAGTACTAGAAGAGAATCCTAACAATTAGAGACCTCTTCGCGATATTATTTTTGTTGCTATATATTTTAATGCCTATTTATGCCAGCTTGATAACGCAACAGTTGTAACAAATTATGCTTTAATGGGTGCTAACTGTGAGAAAATATTTATCGTTTATAAGAACTAAATGAGGAAATGTACACGTATCCCGACTACCAGTGTTCGTCAATGAATATTAAATTTACGCAGCCGTCCGCGTTTTGGAAACTGTTACCGTTACGTTAGCGATAATCTACGTCTAAGTTGTTGTTTTCTGCATTTATATTCATGACACACTAACATGCTGATGTATGTCAATCGGTTCAATTGTATGTCCGTGATGTCATCGTTTATGTTATCGCTGTAGTTGGATATAACTCAAATTTTTAGAGCGTGTAACGTGCACCGCAGCTCTGTCTCCTACGGTTGACGCGGCGCTGTAAATTACCGACGAGCAGCCTTTTCTCACCGTTTAAAATCGGCAACGCTTCATGGAAACAAATCAAAATAATTTTCCTACACGCACCAGATTAGCTTCGAGTCTGTTGTTAAGCTGTCACGTTGATTGCGGGCAAAACGAAGCGAGGGTAAACCGATTTGTATCCCGCAGCTTCGCAAATACACGCGCTCTCAGAGCTACCAAAGCCGGCATCTAATTGACCTCGGCGTTCGTAAATGCGCAGTTCGCGAACTTTCTCAAATAAACATGCTACCAAAACCACACCAAGTGTACACCTACCTCCTATGAACATGTGTTGTTTCCGTTCGCTCGGTGTTCAGCTAAATCCATGTTATCCGCGAAAACGTGGCATTCGACTCAAACTACAATACATCCGCCGTTGGTATGGCGCTAGCTGCGTATGTCGGCGCGACACTCAACGCGCCACTCAAGCCCAGCTGTCCATCAAGAGGACGACGCCGAGCGCTTATTGGTTCGGCCCCCCTCAGTCCGGACACGATATCGGCGAGGCGGCGGTTTCTAGATACCCACCGCAAATAAACCTTTTCACGAGCGACGACATAATAGTGGACGAGTCCATTTCGTCGGCGTGGCGATGTTGGTTGCTTCCTTAAACGCAGCGCTATGTTTGCGGTTAATATCATCGGTGTATTTAAAACTATCATCGAGACGCGCATATGTTAATCGAATGCATATTCTCAAGAAATATAGCATTAAATGCAATTGTAACATACTCCCGATTAGATCGCATACCACCACTGCAGACTTCGGCGTTTTCTAATCCTGCATTGTTTGGCTGCCCTCGAAACCGCCAGTCCTTATCAAGCGCTACGAATAGCTTCTAAATTTCACGCTGGAAAGCGGGTGTCTATTCAAATCTGCCAGGGCGTTCGGAGCGCGTTTGTCCGCCGGGGAAGGGAAATGAGTAGCGCTTGCGGGGCGAAACTTGTGTTTACACGCGTGGATCAGCTCGGAAACAATCGACATCTCGTGGACTGGCGGCGGGCCTGCGTAAACACGCCAGGCGCACGGCGGTTCGTTTGGGGACGCACTGTCGAACAGACTCGGCTCCGGGCTGCCCAGAATACCAAACGACAACCCGAACGGTGTCACCCGGCGATATCGGCGCTAGTCCTCGTCAATCGGAGCGCTGTCATCGTACGAAGCGGTTGTCATTAAACAGACGCAATGTTGACGCCGCGGACATGAATGCGACCGATGCGTCATCACATGCGACATGGCCGTACTGCCAGTATGCCTATCGGTAATCTGCGACATCGCTGTGACTTTTTGTGAGCCAGTTTCGACGGTTTTCGCACCGCTTTGCCTTTGATTCGTGTTCACGCCAGCGCGGGAAGGGACGGTGTGACGGTATGTCCCCCGGTGACGTGAATAAGGGATTTATTCCGGGTTGCTGCCCGGTGTTAAACTGCGGTCAAACAGCACCTATTCGGGTTTGAACTTTGGAGTTCAGTAATTTAATTTTAGGTCATTCCATTAAGCTAGGTTAGCACTAAATCAAAAAATAACAACGCCGCACTAAACACTACGGAATAGGAGGCTTTAAACTAAAGCATGGTGTGTTATATGAATAATTAAAGCAACTTATGTTATATCAAATACATGCGAATAAAACATACTGTATTATTATTATTATTATATCAAATAAACTTATTATTACTGTTGCGTCTTGCTTCCCCACTGACACCCGCGACTTGTGAGAGACTGTTTCATCTTGCATAGCTTATGAGGCCCCCAGATGGTTATGTACGTTGCTTTCTTAGCGGTGTTGTCGAGTAGGCTATTTCAGCTGTCGCTACAGTAACTGCTGTTACCCATGTTGCCGTTATTGTTGCAACTTATCAGCTTATTAGTATTACATTGTTGTTACTTGGTGGCATATTTGGTTGCGGTGCATTAGAGTGTAAGTAACTAATATGTAGACGTACTGCGTTTGGAATTGCAGTGTATTTGGCGATTGAATGTATTACATTGTTATGATATGGTTATATTTGCAAAATATTATAATTATATAACTAGTACAAGTCATTGTTGTGGAAAAGAATAAAGCCAAGGTAACTATTGCGATGTCATCCTGCTGAACACCATGGGATGGTCTTTGCGATCTATTTCAGTAGGATCAACGGATGCATCGTTAAATTCCTACATACATTTTTAGATAAAGCAACGGCCTTGTTGCTGGCCGTAGCCGCATATAAACAAACACAGACTACACCCACAGAAGTTAGATAAATAATGATGTAGTCATAGACGCGCTATTTAAAAGCGACTACAATTTATTTTCGAATGCACGC
The DNA here is from genome assembly GCA_033239005.1 of Lamellibrachia satsuma. Lineage (NCBI taxonomy): Eukaryota > Metazoa > Annelida > Polychaeta > Sabellida > Siboglinidae > Lamellibrachia > Lamellibrachia satsuma. Next base: position 2,978,995 of record BSQZ01000033.1, read on the forward strand.
GAATTTCTTAAGTTTTATAATATATGTGCCTACGTATTGTTGAAATTAAATATTGTAAGTTGTTTCTTCTTAAAGGTCATGTGTAAACGTCACTAACGTATCGATCAACCAGATTTAGATGGATACTGTACTACTTGCATGATTCCTGAAAATGTTTGGTTGAAACGCATAAAGCAACAACTGACATTATCTATAACAAATAGAGATTGCCAGAATTAAACGTAAGTCACATTAATAAGTTTACCCTAATTCAGTTATCAAATACATATTAGCGGGAATGAACTAAGATTTTTTGCAGTAAAATTCTTATTGATTGATTATGTACGAGTAAACTGATGTGATGACATACTTCGTCCACGCGTCCGTTGCACGTTACCATGTAGCGAAACACCCATTCGAAACGCTGTGATTTTTTTAATTAATTTGTATTTGCGAACTTATAAAATTATGGCAGAACGTGTTACGTCACAACATTGCTAGCGGCGTTTGGTGCAAACGGTTGGCTTCTTTTGTCGATACTGATGTGCTGTCATAGGTCGGGACCAATGCAATAATCATCAGCGCTGACGGGGATATAGAAGAACACTGCACTGACCCGGCGAATGTTTCGCTCTACAGTTCAACCATAAAGAACGTGTTCTAGAATAATCCATGCAACATATTATCTGCTGTGCAAATGCAGAAGGTGCGTATCATTAACTGAATAAAACCGCATTAGCAATGGTGTGATTATCAGTTGAGGGCGGCAGACATTAGCGCACGCAACAGCTTAATAGTTAGCAATTCCGTCGCATAAAAAGAACACTTATGATTGTACCAGCTTTCACAATTCACACGGTAAGTACGCCTCGTTGTCGCCGCAAGAAAAAAGAGATAAACAATTGAGTTCGGGTAATCATCGTACCAGCGCGTTTGAAACAATATAGTTTATTCAGGTAGAACTACAATGCCAATGTGCAGTATTCAAAACGTGGTCGGTGTACTGCAAAGTCGCGACGATAATTTTTCAGCATACAGCAATACGTGTACATGTGCATTTACGTCCACGTAATCCAAATATATTCTAAGAAGTTGCAAACATTTTAGGTTAGATTAAAACATGTGCAAATTTTAGGCTACAGCTGTCTATCACATGCGTGTGAAAATGCAGCATTTATGTTTGTATAAAGTAATTGCGAACATCTGCGTAATCCAATTCTAAGGATGTTTCCAATCCTTTACGTCTAACGGCTACAATATTTCAAGAAATAAAATCAACTGAATTTTAGAGTCGGAAAATTAACTGATATTCTCGACAAAAATGTTCGCACCATTTAACTACATCTTGCCATTTAACGTTGTTGGTGCTACCGGTGCGTTGCTCATAACGTTTCCTGCTGCGCCAAGGCAGCTCAACTAAGATGGTGTGCGATTTTTTTTCCGAGTCGGGAACAATGACGTGTACTGGGCGTGACAGTGTTTTATGTGATTTTTAAGTAGTTTCTCTAAACCGCTTTATGTCCGCCGTAAACCGTCCGTAGCCGGAGATGTGTGGCGACCTCAAGTTGCTTTGGGACGGACCCGTACGTTTTTGGTCATAAAAACTGCCCGCAACGGCCGATAAACGGCTGTCGGGCACCCGTCACGTTTGAGAGACGGCATGGCGTGACAGTGCGTACGTTTACGTCCATGTATCAACGGTGCGACCACACACATGGAAGCTTCCGATTCAGCGGAGCGTGTCGGCCGACTGTTTGACCGTGACGCCGCAAATTAGAACAACTGGAATATCTTGTATTTATGTTCGTGATTTGTTGTTGTATTTTATTAAAACGCATCTGATTCAGACGTATTCGGCTGACGAACTACACCTCCCGCGGTTGTATATATATATATATATATATATATATATATATATATATATATATATATATATATATATATATATATATATATATATATATATATATATATATATATATGTATATATATATATATATATATATATATATATATATATATATAATATATATATATATACATATGTATATATATATACAAATGTATATATACATGTGTGTGTTGTGTGTGTGTGTGTTATATATATATATATATATATATATATATATATATATATATATATATATATATATATATATATATATATATATATATATATGCTCAGTGTGTTTGTGTTTTTGAGTTTTATGACTTTTTGCACAAAGCTGGCGATGCATTTAAGTCGATTAATGTGGTCTTTTGAGTATTTGAAAACATTATTTTTTTGTACCGCCGTGTAGTGCGAAGACTGATAAAAAATCACCGTGATTTCCCTGTCCGCTTATTACGTTTCATACTGACACTTGTGGCTTCATTCATACCATCGATATTATTTCTGTGCTATTGTGTTTACATCGCCAATGGCCACCACGTAGAATTGGCACGACGACACCGTGCTGGCCAGGTGTTCTTGGTATAATTTACGTCAAGTGCCACGTCGGACGATTTGCAGGCGGCTTCGAGTAAACATACGATGTAGACAATGCAGAAAAGGAAAAACCTTGTCGTCTGGCTCGGTCTATACACTATGTATAGCCAAGGAATCGGCGAAACACATATATAGGGTGATCGACGGTGGTTTTTTTGCGAAGCGTCATGTATAATTTAGCCGTTAGTGAATGAATGCCGGAATGAGCTATAATGTCCGGTAGAAGTAAGACTGTTATGCAGAGCCATTGAATCGTTTCGTCACTTATACCTACCGGAGCCTCATACAAGCGTACGTGTTGCTTAAATGATGTCGTGTCCCTTTCAAACGCCGAACATATATGTTATTTTCTGCGGTTGCTTTCGGGAACCTACATTAAATGGGCTGAGCTTTGTGCATCGGTCAGTCGAGCGAAAAGCACGCCCAGCTATAAAACGGAAAACAACAAGCGAAATATTTCGACGGATGCACCTAACAAAACCTAATGGCATTTCTCCCTGGAATAAACACCTATTTGCGATGGGAAGTACATGTAAAAACACGTTTTATTAACATCGTTTTCACTTGGTGCGCTTTTCCTCTATAATCTCGCTGTTTAATTACACTGTATACTCCTCTTTCCGGCGTCTCTGTTTAACGACTGCAGACGCGTGGGCGAAATTAGCATCGTGCGCTTTACATGATCAACTGATGCAGAAATAAAACGAGTTATTCTTGGCATTTTATGTTAATGTTGTCGCGTCTGTAGACATTTGACCAATATTGGCCTGTATCTAGCACTAGTTTAATATGAGAGAGTATGTTTTTGGTATCTATTTTTCTGTTACCTGGTCATTATTATGATTCACGGACAACGATGATTTTTCAGTTTTAGGAACTGTCATTGGCGTCTTTTGATAGTCATCTCCAAATATAGAATACATTGCAAATTATGTTAACGGGCTCACGATCCCGATTTAAAATACAACATAATACATGAAGAAATTATGCGAGCAAAGGATAAGCATATGCCAATCAAAATCATGAAATTCAATAAATGTAAGCATAAACATTCTACTTGGATCACACAGGGTCTTTTAAAATGTATCAAATATCGGGATTCACTTTATAGGCAATTAAAAATGTCTAACACTAACTCACCTAACTACGAGGTCATTCTAACCAACTTTAAAACGTTGAACTCAATATTAAAGAATACTATTCGTGCAGCCAAAAACATGATTTTGAGTTATGCTTTAACCGTTCCAAAAATTATATTAGAAATACTTGGAAAATCATAAATGAAATTCTTTCTAAAAATTAAGCACAAAATATTTTATTTTAAAGATAATGGCATAAATATAACAGATAAAACGGATATTGCAATTTTATAGGTCAAACTATTATTGCACAAGGGATTCAATATGAAGGCAATAAGGATTATAGTTATTACTTTTTTAAAATTGACTCTACTTTCAGATTTAAGAATGTAGATAAAGAAACTGTAAAGAAAACAATAGAAAGCCTTCCAACAGAAACAGTTATGGTTGTGATGGTATTTCTTCAAAACTGTTCAAAATATTAGAACCTGCCATCATTAAATCATTAACTCTATTAATCAACCAAGTTCATCACTATTTAAAACATTATAGACACGTTTCTCTCCTTCCTACTATTTTAAAATTATTAGAAAAAATATTTATTGTAAGTTATATGCATATTTCAACGATTCCAAACTTTGTTTTGATAATCAGTATGGCCTTAGACAAAAACACTGGACTGAATACGCATCACTTGAACTAGTGGACAGACTAATCACACAAATGTACCATTCAGCATTTTATTGACCTCTCAAAGGCGTTTGACACTATTGATCATTCACTATTTACGGTTTAAATGGATCTACTCTGTATTTACTGAAAAAGTTATTTACACAATCAATGTCGAATTTTAAAATGCTAAATCTTATATTTTATCTATAAACATTGGTATACCGCAAGGATCTATCCTTGGTCCCTCGTTATTTATAATATATATATATATATATATATATATATATATATATATATATATATATATATATATATATTTATATATATTTATATATATATAAACAAACGATTTTTCAAAAGCTAGCAAAATGTTCAACTTTATAATGTATGCCGACGACAACACCTTATTTAGCACCTTATTTAGCAATATAGCAAACAGAAGCTCTGAATCTGCAGTAAATGACGAACTCCTAAAAATAATGGAATGGCTTAATAAATTATCATTAAACAAAAATAAATCTAAATATATGACCTTTCAAATGCCTAATAAAGTTAAATGCACCTTTTCGCTCAACATCACTTACCTGCCTACTCATTAAACTGGAAACTAACCCCAAATATACACAATCATACACTAGGAATACAACTGATATATATTCATTCAGAACTAAACAAGAATTTACCAAAAGGTGTCTTAGATATAGCTTGCCACATGTTATTAATAATACCCCAAAATAGTTACAAATATGAGAGGAAGTCACAGTTTGCAAAAATATGAAGATTCGTGTTCAATACTAAACTGTTATACTTGCTATAAAAATCGACTAAATCAGTAGTACATAATTATATGAATGCACGACTACTATCGATTACACTTTCCTATTACATATATCACATATATTTCAATATATACACTTCATATTCATGCATGCTCTTTCTCCTTCTGCACACACGCGCTGTCATAACCTTTTGTATAAATTAGTTAATTAATTTTATTTCATTGGTGGCTCCTATGAGAGCAACTGTAAAGTCTTCACAGGAGTCACTGACCCCTTATTAAGTTATATTGTGTTTGTATTATTCCATGTGAACATATTAATGCATAGTTTGTTTCCATCACTCAATTTTTATTTGCATTGTAAACGGGGTCAAAATATGTCTTGTTCTTTCTTTCTTGTTCTTGTTACGAAATAATGCCATTTCTTTCGATTCAAATCACTGCTGCAGCTCCCCAGCAACTCACTGCTGCAGCTCCCCAGCAACTCACTGCTGCAGCTCCCCAGCAACTCACTGCTGCAGCTCCCCAGCAACTCACTGCTGCAGCTCCCCAGCAACTCACTGCTGCAGCTCCCCAGCAACTCACTGCTGCAACTCCCCAGCAACTCACTGCTGCAGTTCCCAGCAACTCACTGCTGCAGCTCCCCAGCAACTCACTGCTGCAGCTCCCCAGCAACTCACTGCTGCAACTCCCCAGCAACTCACTGCTGCAGTTCCCAGCAACTCACTGCTGCAGCTCCCAGCAACTCACTGCTGCAACTCCCCAGCAACTCACTGCTGCATCTCCCAGCAACTCACTGCTGCAACTCCCCAGCAACTCACTGCTGCAGTTCCCAGCAACTCACTGCTGCAGCTCCCCAGCAACTCACTGCTGCAACTCCCCAGCAACTCACTGCTGCATCTCCCCAGCAACTCACTGCTGCAGCTCCCCAGCAACTCACTGCTGCAGCTCCCCAGCAACTCACTGCTGCAGCTCCCCAGCAACTCACTGCTGCATCTCCCAGCAACTCACTGCTGCATCTCCCAGCAACTCACTGCTGCAGCTCCCCAGCAACTCACTGCTGCATCTCCCAGCAACTCACTGCTGCAGCTCCCCAGCAACTCACTGCTGCAGCTCCCCAGCAACTCACTGCTGCATCTCCCAGCAACTCACTGCTGCATCTCCCAGCAACTCACTGCTGCATCTCCCAGCAACTCACTGCTGCAGCTCCCCAGCAACTCACTGCTGCAGCTCTCCCAGCAACTCACTGCTGCATCTCCCAGCAACTCACTGCTGCAACTCCCCAGCAACTCACCGCTGCAGCTCCCCAGCAACTCACCGCTGCAGCTCCCCATCAACTCACCGCTGCATCTCCCAGCAACTCACCGCTGCAGCTCCCCAGCAACTCACCGCTGCAGCTCCCCAGCAACTCAGTGCTGCAGTTCCCAGCAACTCACTGCTGCAGTTCCCAGCAACTCACTGCTGCAGCTCCCCAGCAACTCACTGCTGCAGCTCCCCAGCAACTCACTGCTGCAGCTCCCCAGCAATTAACTGCTGCAGCTCCCAGCAACTCACTGCTGCATCTCCCAGCAACTCACTGCTGCAGCTCCCCAGCAACTCACTGCTGCAGCTCTCCCAGCAACTCACTGCTGCAGCTCCCCAGCAACTCACTGCTGCAACTCCCCAGCAACTCACTGCTGCAGCTCCCCAGCAACGGCGGTGTTTTGCTGACATCCGCGCAGGTCTAACAACATTGCGCTACGCTTCTACTGACAACCGTATCGCTAGTGTTGACACGAACCAGCGCCAGCGCGTCTTCCCCAAGTCTCTCTCACCAGTGGCCGGTGTGGGTAGATCACTGTTTTTCAGGGTTCACAGTAAGACGAATGAAATACCGGTAATTTGGAGACAGTGTCTCCAAATCACCGGAATTTTAAATTAATTTTTTGGCGAATGTTTAGCTGCATGACTCATTTGTTTTTTGAAGAGGCCATATTTAAGGGCTATGGCACTTACGTTGTGCTTATATTAAAGTTTCTTGTTACTGGCTGGCAACATATGCATGTCAATAAAATTAATAGACATCTGGAAAGGACGAGCTATACACAGATGAAAATATGCTGAACTCTCGAGAAGTCAGTGGCTTCCTTGTCCACTTGCCATCTGAAGCTTGTAGCTTTGGATGGCTTCCTTGTCCACTTGCCATCTGGAGCTTGTGGCTTTGGATGGTATCCTTGTCCACCTGCCATCTGGAGCTTGTAGCTTTGGATGGCTGCCTTGTCCACATGCCATCTGGAGCTTGTAGCTTTGGATGGCTTCCTTGTCCACTTGCCATCTGGAGCTTGTAGCTTTGGATGGCTTCCTTGACCATTTGCCATCTGGAGCTTGCAGCTTTGGGTGGCTTTCTTGTCCACTTGCCATCTGGAGCTTGTAGCTTTGGATGGCTTCCTTGTCCACTTGCCATCTGGAGCTTGTAGCTTTGGATGGCTTCCTTGTCCACTTGCCTTATGGAGCGTGTAGCTTTGGATGGCTTCCTTGTCCACTTGCCTTCTGGAGCTTGTAGCTTTGGGTGGCTTCCTTGTCCACTTGCCATCTGGAGCTTGTAGCTTTCGATGGTTTCCTTATCCACTTGCCATCTGGAGCTTGTGGCTTTGGGCAACAATCTTGTTAAATGCTTTTATTCGGAAAACTGGTAATTCGCCATTGCGCGTTACTTTTTCAAAATATTAAACACGTTTTCCTTCGTGCCTATTGCTTATCCCACCGGAATGTCCCCCGTGTTAAAGGCGTGAGTTGATGTGCTTCTGCAGTGATATTGATAGTCGCTCGCCGAGATTCAAACTTGACAAACGCACGAGTAATAAACAAACAAAACATCCTTTATGCATCCTTTGTTCGATCGTTATTCCACCCTTTATTTCTCCCGTACTGAAATATAAATGAATGTCACACCAAATTATTGTTGAAAGAGGTGTCACAGTCATTTTTTCTACCGCGTTTTCCGCTGTTGATTTACACATACGTTTAACAGGCTCTTCGTAGATTGTTCCGCGTATGAATGTCACGTATGAATGTCACGTATGAATGTCACGCACAGCTGTTTCTGATTCATGAGCAATTCTCACAAAACTAGCGAATTCTTGGCAATGCAAATGTACTGCTATTTTTGGCCTGGCGAATTCGCTTCGTCGTCATATAACGACGCTGTTGTCAGATGAAGAATACTTATAACCAATTTATGGTACATTACTAACATGAAGTGCCCTGAATAACGGACACACGACTCACACAGTACTATTTAAGCGCTAGAATGATACTTGTATCGAGAATAAGGCACATTCCCGTCTGGAGGGGATAACGGTACCATCTTAGATATTACAATTTTTTTATTACCTTTAACCCAAACTTTTATATTATATAAAGCTCAACGTCAGTTTATGTACCGTCACGCGTGTTATTTACACAACACGGCTTGACCGCGCATGAATAGTTTAATCTTTCAAGTTTGTGTTTATAATATACACCCAGTACTGGTGAGACTGCGTATTTGCACAACTATTTTTTAAATGGTCGAAATAACGCATTCAAAATGTGCCGTATCCGAGCGGCGGCGCCAAGCTGCAGCAACTACAGAACGGGTAGGAATTTACAGAACGTTCTTGAGGCGTTGCGTTAGCCCTTCATGTCGTCTTAATGTAATAACATTAATTGAAATCGCATTAAATTTTGTAGTATGACTGGACCGATTAGTTTTGGATTCAATTAATCATTATCTATACACATTTTATATTTGTGCCGATTATATAAGGCAGGACAGCGACAAAAGTAAAATAAGTTTCCCTCATCAGTTCACGCCAGTGGTGCGTCAGGTCACGACGCGACCCAGCGCTATCCTCGAGCGGCCGTTGTTTCTGCTGCAATCGTAATTAGCGGCGCAATCTTCCCGTCGTCATTAGTGAGACTAGCGGCCATGCGCTTGGAAATTCTACCACAACGTCAATGCGAGATTGTAAGTGGACTGCGGTACCACAGTATGTGTCCGTAGTAAATTGATTTCCAAGTGAAAATGTAAATGTTTGCTGTGTTTACGACTTACGAGTACATTTCTAAAGTGGTAATCCTATATTGGTTTATGGAAATGTGCAATTCCGAAAGCCAAAACTGTGCCAAAATGGTTAAAACCACGGGGCCCATTTACGATACCACAAAGGCCGGTCAAGCGGCAATTGTTGGCCTCCGGGTAACAAATTTCCATTGTTCCACTGTGGGTCATTTACCCCACATACACACTGTGCTAAATGAGTCCCCGAGACCACAAACCACGGGGCCCATTTACGATACCACACCGGCCGGTCAGGCGGCAATTGTTGGCCTCCGGGTTACAGGTCAGTGGGTCAGCCCTGTCCAGAGCCACGGGTCAGTGGGTTAGCCCACAGTCGGAGCCTCACGCCTTGGTACACAACGAGGCACCGGAACAGACGTCCAAACAACGTCGCTCGTATTATTTCTGAAGTCTGTGGAATAATACTAAACACGGATCTATAATGCTAAGTTGTTCATTTTGTTAAATGGGATACTTATTTTTAAACACGCTTTGCGCCACAACCGTCACTATAATTATATGTTACGCATAATTATTAAATTACTCGTGCAACTGCCTAATTAAAATTCCGCATTGAACATTGTTTAGCCATGCATTAAGACATATTATTATCTTATGGGATATATCTCAAAACAACGGTGTTATGTGGGTACAAATATTATATTTTATATTTTTTTATGGCACTTATAGTGAGCTCACATTTAATTGGCTAAACGCAGAACATTTAATTATGTAAAAATTGAAGATTAAACATCTGAATTGTTCTGTCGTCGTCGATTACTTTGGTGGGCGCGAGTATTTCTCGTGTTACCGTAAATATGCAACCACGGCCTCTAAAAACACGGATGAGTTCACTTCGCAACCGATGACTCGTTCGTAACATTTATCGCCACATTCTGTCTCGCTTCTTTCTTTCTTACGCCCTTGTCGGACTGTTAATGCTATATTATGATCACCAGTCGCCGTGACATTGCCTAATCTCATTGCTACAGCAGCAAAACAACACTTTTACCTTTTTTAGGAGGTGTAAATTATTTTATGTAGTCGCGACGTCGGGTATATTACGTCAGTTTTGAGATAATACGACATTTTGGTTGTCATGGCAACATCGGTCATTGAACCTAAATGCAAAACTAGACTCGCACGAATGCGTTTGATCTAACACAAGTGTTCATAATTTAACACGATATATCGTTCTCTCGTCTCCAACGCTGGAGCAACGAGTCGTTGTATAAACGACGGAAATACTGATGTTATACCGCCTTATAATGACTCATTCTAAACGACCATTAATTTTTATTTGACATGATTTAATGTGTTTTCACTGACCGGAAGATTGTAAGCGTTACCGACCGAAACAAACAGGAGACACAGTACAATTTCATTAACCCGAACTTCGATAACTTGGATACCTGTCATAATCCGAACCGTGAACCATGTCACCGTCTTCTGTGAACACAAACTCCCAACACCTGAAGTCATAGATAACTCCCGTCCTCAGTCCCTGTAACTTCGAGTTAACGACATTACACGACGTTACACAATGTTACACAATACTACACAATGTACTGTACAAATACATATAACATTATATGGATAAAATAAATGATGAATGTTTATACAAATGTAAGCGTGTTGCATTAATCATGAGAGTCAATGCAAATTAAGTTAACTAAATCACCGCCAACCGTTATGTTCAGCTTTCAATTCTTACAGTATTTAAAATACACTAAAATCGTCCAGGGTAAACTATAATATAGTATATTCGTTCTTCATAATAATGTAATGTGCTAAACATGCGCATTATTTATTTTATAGATTTTTTTACAAGCAGTGACTTTTAGAAAAAAATATTAAACATTTCATGGCGCACGATCGAAGATTTATACACATATAAACACACGTTGTACAACTTGCATGCATGCCGTTTGTAAATAGTTACGACATTTGACAAGCATCATGGACGCCTGCGTGTACGCAGTTAAGCGTGATTGAAAATATATGTATTTGTTAAAAAGGCAAATTATTTTTATTTTTAATCTTAATTTTGTTGTATATTTTAGTGTTGTGACGCGCTCTTTTAAATTTTAAACACGCACACATAAATAAATAATTCGACCGGCTAATGCTTTAACCTCGCATGAGACGCAACCTGATAAGGTCAAATTATAAACGCACGTGTTCTGTTTTCAAGCCTCTTGCGATAATACAACGAATACGCATAACAAGAGTGGGTAAAATAAATACATTTAATAAAAAAATGGATGCATCCGCAAGTATTACACGTATACGCTCGGCAAACCCAAATGACAACCTTGGCAACGGTTTGTGAAATGACAGCGTACGTGTGTACCTACATGCAGGTTCCCGAGGACGTAGACGGTGTAGAGTTTATTAAAATAAAACGGGTGTGAGTATATTATAGTATTTATTATACTACACATAACGGTTATTTTAAACATAATCTTTTCGAGCAGAAAATAATGTAAATTCCATAGAAAAAATATTTTAGTTACTTATGCAAACATGTAACATTATAATGTTAGTGGGTGTAAAAATGTACATTACCTGTGTTTACGATCGGTGCAACTCTGCCTTAGGCACCTACCCGTACACTAAGCGTACACAGTAGCGACCAAGCAAGTTTCATTGCAACGCATTATGTCTGAGATATGTTTATTAAGTAAACATGTTCGTAAAGTCGTCGACATAATTATTCAACTGTCCACCAGGCAAAATTATTCCACGACATTTTGTTTAGATTTATAACATGTAATACCATAGACATGCTTAGACAGATTATCAAAATTGATCACGCAGTGTTCTGCCCTTTTTGGTAGAAAAGGCGACGATTATAATAATATAATACTGACTCGGGTATTGAGTGTGCCGCTTGTCGTGCTGTTAGCGCTAACGGGATGGAGCATCTAAAATCCGAAACATCGGTTGTGTAATGCTGTCATTAAAACGGCGGACGAAATGATGTATTAGACATAAAACACAGCAAAGTTCTATGCCACGTCGGTAGATTTGGGGTGGGAAAAGTTTAGGCACACACAACCAAAATATACTAACATGTATAATTCACGGGTATATCGTAACGCGTCAAAACTTGAGAAAAATAATATAACTAGTGGACACGAAGTAGGGTTAGCAAATATTGTTAGAACAGAATAGATTGGGTATAATAAAGTATTAATTACAATATTCTTTCTCACAAAAGACGGTAAATGAATGGAATAAATTATAAACTAATTGTGTAAATGCTAGCTGTGTGAATATGCCTAAAATTAACAAAAGTAAAACAATTATTGGACTCTCGATAAATTTGGAGCTTGTTGCATTGGGAGGACAACTTGTAAAATCGTGAACACCACCCAAAGCAAATAAGCTCCAGATGGTTGCACAAGGAAGCCATTTGCTTGACGAGAGTCCAAACAGTGTTCATTATGAGTAGTCAACCCTTATCAGATGTCAATTTTATTTTTAAATACATTCACATTGCTGGCATTAAACAATCCTTAGATAACGTGTTCCATTCATTTACCGTCATCTGGGAGAACGAGCACTTCTGTATATAATTTCTGGGTGCAATGTCATACTTTTGAGAAAAAAAATATATATTGGGACAACCGCTAGAAACCATACTTGACATGCTTACTTTTCCATCCTGTGTTTATGTCAAATGATATTCCATCGCACAGCCGGTTTTCCGTTAGCGCTAACAGCATCCTGGCGACAACCCTCATCGACATTTGAATCAGCGTCAGCGAAACTCAATCACCCGCTCACATTCATTGCAAACACATCTGAATAATTTCAGCAAATATCCTTCATTACAAAGATGCTTGCTGCGGTGACATACACAGCAAGCAAATGCCACCATTCACCGTTTTACGCACGCATTTTGATGGCGTAAACAAACAACGCGTAGTAAAGCTTATCGTGAAATCCGAACCATTGATCAAAGTCCCGCGTTGTTGTTTACATTATCGCATCGATTCTAATGAACTGGCCGGCGTCGCCCACTCGAGATTTATGCTACGATCCGGCAGCGGTGACCTAGTTTGTACCGCCATGTTGAATGGAACCTTGCCGGAGATGTCGCGTTGTCGTGCTCTAGTCCATATTCTCTCCCAGCGGCTAAAAGGACGCAACTGTGCACGACGGACATCGGGTGTCGAGAAAACCGAATCGATTCGTTTCGTGCAAGACGCCTGAAGACGCCGATCCACGCAGAATACACACTCACAAACATCAACGCCAAGGTCACTTTTCGCGCAACGCCGCAACATACTTCAGCCCGCTGAGATTTGCATGTTAATTATCCGGCGGCGCCAGCGCCTGGCGCGACGTCATTGAAGGCGATTGGTCAGTAGACGCGGCTTGACGGATAACCTGTCAGGAGAGGTCACGCCGTAACGATATCCTCAAGCTGTTCCATGAAGCGGAGACACCCCACCGCAGCTTGTCTTATAATGAGGTGACGGCCTTGCGAGACCACGTACGTTGCTCGTGGCATGAAACATGATGACATCTTTATTCGCATACACGTTATTTGTGTTGCATATAATGTAATTGTTGGCGCCGTACTGAGTGTGAGTGAGTTAGTGAATGACTGACTGACTGATTTGACTGAATGACTGAGTGAGCAATAAGTATAAGCACGTATAAATAATATATAAAATAAGAGCATGGGCTAAAATAGTAATTGTATATTATGGGTGATGAGAGACAGACATACATCTCGACATATACCACACATATATATCTTGGGTGATGGGAGATAGACATACATCTCGACATTTATTTCACACGTGCCCTGCACGGGCCGGGCTTTAGGTACAGGCCCGTGGGCCGGGCCGGGCCGGGCCTGGCCTCTACATAATTTCGCGGCCCGGGCCTGGGCCTACATATTGCGGGCCCGGGATGAAAAAAAATTAAACACATCGGGCTTGGACCGGGCCTGGGCCTAGTGTGAGCGGGCCGGGCCGGGCCGGGCCGAGCTTGGGCTGGGCCTGGACATAATAAAAACATTCATACAAAACCCAGATTATTAATTTTATTATTAATAAAAAACTGATTATAAATTGTAATTCTGGTTAATGAATGCTTAAAAGTATTTTTTAGTATTATATAGTTGCAAATTGAGACCTTGCATGGAATTATGAATGACACTAGTGCTTTATACATTATAATGCAGTTTAACCTCTTCAACAGTGGGACTTCCTGTGGTATCATTTTAATAATGTGCATTCTTTTAACAGAGATATTTCATATAAAATATATGCATAGTCGCATGCCCATATCTTTGTATTGTGATTCTTTAAACATGTACTGGCTTTCTTAGACACTGTGACTGGAGTAGACTCTGTAAACATATTGTTGGCATGAATGTACCCTTTTGCATAGATCTAATGGCCCCATATCAGCCCACTTAAGTTCACCTGGCTGGAAGCAGCCAGCCCCAAATAGTAGTAGCTAGTACTAGCTACTAGCTAGACACTACTAAACAACAACTGACATTAGCATTTCAGTAGTAACATTATACAATGTTCATATATTATTATTTTTTATTTAATAAAACAATAAGTCTGTTTTACAGTTTATTTGTGTTTCGTCTTTCTTATAAGATTATAGGTTTATCTTCTCTAAACTTAGCGGGCCGCGGGTTTGCGTGCCGCGGGCTTACCCGTCTTTGGCCCGCGGGTATGGGCCTGAAATTGCGGGCCGGGCCGGGCCGGGCCGGGCGTGGGCCAAACATTCACGGTCTGGGCCGGGCCTGGGCCTAAATTCTAATCTGCGTACCTGGGCCGGGCCGGGCTTGAAAATTTGTTGCGGGCCTGGGCCGGGCATGGACTCTAACTGCTAATTGCGGGTCGGGCTTGGGCTCAAATTATAGGCCCGCGCAGGGCACAAATATATATATATATATATATATATATATATATATATATATATATATATATATATATATATATATATATATATATATATATATATATCACAGTAGAATAGTATTGTCAATGACAAGCGATGATGGGTTTCAGCCAGTCCACCTAAAAGTGATTGGCTCATACAGCAACCTGCATTACTATACGTAGCATTTACACGACGAGACTGCGAAATAGCAATAGTGCTCATTTAATATGATACAATTTGCAATACAATACAATACAATACAATACAATACATAACTTGTTTATATTGGCGAACAGTACATTATGTCCAAGCCTTGAATGGTTGGTGGATATGTACGACAAACACTCCCACCTGACATATATTGCACGCTGTAGTGCGAGAGCGAACAGGTAGACAGACACCTATGATTCATATCAGTTTAACATTGTTAAGTATGTAGCAGGTGCTGCTAGACTATCTAGAAAATTTATGTTTAGATAGCTGACGAGGGGACGTTATTCCGAGAGTGATGCTACTCGGGATTTCAACATTTCTCAGTGTTGTATGATATTGTTTAGTTAATTGTATCACTATTCGTGAATACAGTGAAACTGAACTCCACGTAACAAAATCACGGTTGACAGAATCTGCCGTTTAGTGTAAACAAAATGGATGGGGCGGAATCATGATACGATGAGCCGTTTATGGGAATTACGCACACGAAAACGATACTTGATAATGCAAAATAACAGGGTTTCCTTGTAAGTTCCAGGCTATTTGATTACAAATCAATGTTTAAAAAAAAATTATACATTCTAAAGGTAAAACTGTAAAGCATTACATAAGCTAGAAGGGAAAGAAAAGTCATGGTGTTGGGCCCATGCACATATAAGAGTTACTAAAACACAATCATTTGCAACTACAATTACGAATATCACGCCAGTGGTTTACTAGGAAATCCTTGTTGAACATACATCATCTTAATTTCATGGGCCGCGCCATACTGTTAGATAACCGTACGTCAAAGTCTAATATAATTGTACACACCTATTCCTATATTTGCCAATGCGATGCTGTTTGCGTCAAAGCTCAACTAATGTAATATATGTTGACTTTGTTTAGTAAACTAGTTATCTTTCTGAGACAAAAACACGTTTGTTGGAGACTTTGTGTTGGTTCTGTGCATGACGGCCTCTTTTAGTACGTCACAATAGCTCGCTGGTTGACATAGCAACCCTCAGTCAACAGGAGAGATGACCGAAATCTCCCTCTTTTAGAACACATTCTGAGTAAACCAGTGGCGTAATATTTAGTTGCACGTGGTTAGTTTTCATTATCTTTTTCAGGTGCATAGCCCCCAAACCATGACTTTTGTTTCGCTTTAGATATTATTGAATGTAGCCGTTGCAACGCGGACAAGCCATCGCGAAATTTACGTACCTAAGTTTTTATAAACTCGCTTAAGAGAATCAGCCGCTTAAGAAAATCAAATACTGGCCCAACCCCCACGAGGATCAGCAAACTCACGAACATCCACTACTCTATACACCAAGATAAAACTGAAAATAATATTTTACAGATCCAACGTCCGTTCAGTGCTACTGCTTGCTTCAGAAACCTGGAGGACAAAAAGATGACAGAAACCTGGAGGACAAACAAGAAGACAGAAACCTGGAGGACAAACAAGAAGACAGAAACCTGGAGGACAAACAAGACGACAGAAACCTGGAGGACAAACAAGAAGACAGAAACCGGGAGGACAAACAAGACGACAGAAACCTGGAGGACAAACAAGAAGACAGAAACCGGGAGGACAAACAAGAAGACAGAAACCTGGAGGACAAACAAGAAGACAGAAACCGGGAGGACAAACATGAAGATAGAAACCTGGAGGACAAAAAGAAGACAGAAACCTGGAGGACAAACAAGAAGACAGAAACCTGGAGGACAAACAAGAAGACAGAAACCTGGAGGACAAACAAGAAGACAGAAACCTGGAGGACAAACAAGAAGACAGAAACCTGGAGGACAAACAAGAAGACAGAAACCTGGAGGACAAACAAGAAGACAGAAACCTGGAGGACAAACAAGAAGACAGACACCTGGAGGACAAACAAGAAGACAGAAACCTGGAGGACAAACAAGAAGACAGAAACCTGGAGGACAAACAAGAAGACAGAGAGCTGACTCAGGGTTTTGAAGGTGCCTCAGACGAATCCTCAGAACGTACGTTGGGAACAGGGAATGACCAACAAGGACATACGTTAGGAGCAGGGAATGACCAACAAGGGCATACGTTGGGAGCAGGGAATGACCAACAAGGACATCTCCGAACACACCAACATCAACATCGTCGTGAGTGAAGCGGAGGTGGCTGTTCTCCACAGGGACAGGAATAGTCTCCCACGTGATACTTTGAAATGGACACTACATGGAAAAGGAGATGAGACAGACCACTGGACTCCTGGGTGAGAGACAGACCACTGGGCTCCTGGATAAAAGACAGACCACTGGGCTCCTGGATAAGAGACAGACCACTGGGCTCCTGGATAAGAGATAGACCACTGGGCTCCTGGCTAAGAGACAGACCACTGGGCTCCTGGATAAGAACCGTGGAAGAAGAAATTAACCTGGTTGCCAAAACCTGGATTGAACTTGGCTAGCTCGCCCAAAACGTGCTGACTGGAGGGGATGTGTTGGCGTCGTATGTTCCAGTGGGAAGACGATGCAGTGAGTGAGTGAGTGAGTGAGTGAGTGAGTGAGTGAGTGAGTGAGTGAGTGAGTGAGTGAGTGAGTGAGTGAGTGAGTGAGTGAGTGAGTGAGTGAGTGAGTGAGTGAGTGAGTGAGTGAGTGAGTGAGTGAGTGAGTGAGTGAGTGAGTGGGTGAGTTCACCAAGATCATAATCGTATGGGGAGACGATGTGCAACGCGTAAAGAGGCATGTGTGGCGAAGAAAACAGCAAACTGACGACTAGTTCGCCTTTACTGCCTACTCATAAGCATCATAACGAAACGGTACATCGGCGTGTTTGTAGTGACATCTGTCGGAGTAATAACAACTAATATGTACATATCATCACGTGGTGTCATTTCTCGGGAGGTCGATTAGAATGGATCGCCGCTCATATCTGCACTGTGCCCAGTGGCGTATTGGGGGGGGGGAGTCACTGGGTTATTATCCCCATTTGGCTTAATTTTGTTCGTATGTACCTGTTGCGCCACTACATTGCAGCATGATAAACTAATCTTCGTGCTTCCTTTCCCCATCAACGCCTGGTGTTGTCTGTCCACGTGGTTCTTGGGACTTCCCTTGCCTTTTTTGTCCTCCAATATTCCCTGCTGAATTCCTTTCTGTCTTATGATGTGCCCCCAGAATGTTAGTTTGTGTTTCTGTATCTTGTTTTCATTACAGTAGAAGGTATATTCTATTTGTGGTTTTCCAATTTTTTAACAGTACCAACAAACCAATTCAGCCTGTTTGTTAAATACTGTATTAACTAAACATTATTTAAACAACCTTTACGTGGAACCAGCACGTGAACGTAGTACAACAGGAAACAATGGTTTCTGCGGGGTGAGGTTGGCGTTAATACTGGTCCTCGATTTTTCTCAGTATTAACTAATCACGTTTCACTGCCATCTCCACTCCCTTCCATCTCTCGCTCTCGTTCCTCCAAACTCTGCCACGTCCCATTTCACGCAGTCGTACTCTTCTCCTTCTACACTGCACTCCAAGCACCCGCTCTTTTCGATAACCCTTCCCTTTCCATTCTTTCCACATGCCCTGCTCACTCTAATCGACTCCTAAGTAGCTACCTCCTGAAACTCTCTTTCATAACCTTCCTCCATGTAAAGCCTCACAGAGCACTCAGTGAATATGGCTCAATATAAATGCTGTATTTTATTATTATACACGAAATCATGTGACCTTTGTAACACGAGTTTATACACGAAATAATGCATGCTCGCACAGCAAAACAACTGTCTAGCGCGTCAATGTAAACGCTACGTTATCTTCGTGAAGCACAGTGCGTTCTGGCAGGTGGCGCCACTTCCCCGTCCCCCCAGCAGGACGGTTACGAGGGCGTTCTCTCCTACGTGTGCCAGCAGCTTCCGGACCCGCTTGTCCAACTTCCTGACGGTCGCCTGAAAACACCATCGGAATGTTGAAACTCTTGACACTGGCAGAAATCAGAAATAGTAATTCCTTGTATAGATGTCCTGAAAACATGTCCTATTCCTCTCTCCAAGTATTTAAATAATAACCAACTCAGTTGTATAAGTGAGTACATGGGTAGACAGTGGTGGACATACACGCATGTAAAAGATAAGTTTTCATGCAGAACTTGCAACATGGCTGAATGCTTCCCAACTGGTTAGTCGACAGTGTCACACAACAAAGTGCAGCTAAATTATGTGTGCATGTAGACGAGTGACATGTCATTGCGACCTAGATCTTGTCTCGCGCCACTCTTTGATGAAAGGTCACAACAGATTCACCTGCTGTTGACTACTGATTGGCCACTGTTTCAAAATTGTGGCTGACCGTTGGCTAATTTGGAACCAGCTCCAATTCAACTGACAGTCGTAGCCAAAAAAAATTGCCTTGTTAACTGGTCATGTGAGGGTGCTAAAACAACTGATTCTTGCAATGTGATACCACGCAACACCGTGTCGGCCAATGAATTGAGCAATTAATCACTCATGTAAAGCTGCCTTAACTCTCCACCAGGTGCTCATTCTACAAGCACTTCACCCACCTCCACGTCAGACTCAGCAGTGCTCCCCGAGTCGTTGAAGCCTCGCAGATGTGTACAGACGAGGAACTGTTCCCACAAGTAAGTCTTTGTCTTCCGCACTGCCTCTTTGTCACTTGACACAGACTGTGCTGTCACCCCCGTCTCATTGACGTAGTTTGACAGAAAGTCGGGCCGGTCCACAAGCGTAACTGTAATGAGATGTTTCAAAAAGTTAGTAAAACTGTTGATAACCTAACTATGCACAAACTAGTTTCTCAACTGTGTGAGCAATGAGATGTGGACAACCTGCAGTGTACAACTATTGGCAAAAATGGATGGAAATCTCTGAAATAATCATTGTTTATTTCCACTGTTTAAAACCAATGTCCACTACAGCGTAAACTATTCACACACTAGATTTAAACGATTTAAACAGCAATGAACCTGATTTGCGATGGGTTATATGAATTGAGGAGGGAGTCTGAAGTAATAAGACTGATGATGAACCAACTGAAGCAATCATGCCTGCCCCATTGAATATGACTTGCATCTTTTGGAATTGAGGACACCTGCCTTTGCTGCTCACCTGACTTTTTGTTCTCCTTTGCGATTGTAAAGAAACTGTCATAGTTGCTTGACCCAGGACGCTGAAAGAAGACACGTTTCCGATCAACATTGTCGCTCCTGTCAGCACCACCTGGTGAGACACCTGACAAACAGTCTGCCTTCGAAGTGCTCTCGCTAACACCAGCATTGTGTTCACTACGAGTTTTACCCGCTGCTGTTTGTTGTTTCGTTTCTGCCACCAGGGCAGCGGTACTGGTTTCTGGTAGTGGTGCGTGGCTGGACGAGTTCTTGTCCTGGTATTTATGCTTTGTTAGGTCTGCAGTTGGATAGATCATCCCACCGAGAATCACATCGCCAAACTCTTTACCTGTCAATCAAAAAAGATTGGCATAAATGAGAAATGAATAATTTACTTTGCAAGTGCAAAGATTAAAGGTCAATTGATTTTTTATGCTCATCACATTTTAGAACCTTTTATTGAAAAACGAAATCTTGTGTCCACTACAACATGAATAGCTCATCTGAAATTTTTTTTTATAGTTTTGATGAATTAATCGACAAACAATTAAAGTGTTCATGACCGGATCTGATCAAAACTCCATAAAAAAGGACAAATGTTGTCCAGCTGTGTATACTTAACATTCACACTTTTGCATGTTGCCCCACCTAGTGATAAACGTCAATTCTTTCGATGTTTTCATAAGCACTCTTCTAATAAAGTGACTGTGCATATTATTCAAACACTAAAAGTATAAGATAAGTTCTTATATAGTGCGGACTGCTCAAAGTGTATTACACTTCACTCCACGCAGGCCTGTTCATTCAAACGCCATCTCAACTTCTCTGGGAAGCATTCAGCAGACCTGCCTACACAAAAAATGTCCGGTCAGTAATCCTGCTATGTCTTCATACTAATTTTCAGGAATATAGGCCTGTTGTCAGTAATAGTTCAAAACCGTTTCAAGTATTGTGAGGAAAATGGCACCACTGTCAGTAATACTTTAATACTGGGTTGTTCCTATGGCGATGGTTGCCCCAAAACAGAATTATCATTAATAAACCACGAGAGGTGTTCGGAAGCATTCAGTTAACAGATCAGTAATGCAGATACTCATAACCAGCATTGGTGGTAATGTGCAGAAGTGTAAATGTGTTTAATGTAAATGCATCTATAACCAATTCACACTGTCTACAACTGCTGTACTGTACTGTACTATCTTTTAAAGTCGAAGTTTAAGCAACTGAAAGAACGTCAATAATTTTGTGTTTTGGAATATTAAATTAGCATTGAAATAAGTTCAGAATCGACAGGTGAAATTTGTAACAAAGAACTTTACATTGCACTCTGTGGCAATTAGTTTTGTCAACACAAGACCCATCTGATTAGAGTGCTGTCAGCCTACTTCAGGCCTGGTCTTCTTAGAGAGAGACCTGTGATAACCAGCATGGAACCACTTTGATGACAAAATAGGCTAACGTTAGTCGTTACTAATGTTGCATCCGTAACCGTAATTTATAAGCCAAGACCATGTCATTACGATACACTAATGTTAGTTGTCTAGTCATCGTCTAATCTACTCTAGTATATATTAGCCTACCCCAGCAAAGTTTCGTATCAACTCGCTACTAAAAACACTGACATAGTGAGTTAGTCTTAGACTTAGTTAGACAGTCACTACAACACATTAGTGACTAGAGTAGTCAGTACTTGCAATCGTCATGGCCACCATGCGGTATCGAAAATTCGATTTCTCAAATCTGGCAATGCACAAAGCTGACCCCCTTCTTTGAGTTTGATTGCTGTAGAGGCCATGTCTGTGTGTATTCTCTCTTAAACTTTTGAAGCACACATTTTTTCTTGGCTGGTGGTACTGATTCAATCTCCGCCATTTTTGTCTCTATCTCCTTCCGTTCGTGTCGCGTTCGCGTCTTTCCGTTTGAGCGCGGAATGCGAATTTATTGTAATGTTGCTTTCAATTGGTTAAATTACGAACAGCAACAGCGAATGAAAAATCATGTCACAACACACTGCAGTATATATGCTGCCACCTGTTGTATAAAATGGAAGCTAAATTCGGGTAAAACAGAAATTATTAGTGATCGTCGTGACCAATTAAAATTCCGTAATATTTTTATCCCTCGACGTAATACCGTAATTTGAGGTGTATTTCCGTAAACATTCCGGACAATCCGGAATGGTAGGCAGGTCTGATTCAGCCATGTTGTAATTACTGCACGAAGACTTTTCGTTCACATAAATCCATCAACGTCTCTTGCCAGTTACTCTTTTATACAGCTGAGTGAGCCGAGCATAGCTGCCAACCTTTAGAAACCCAAAAACGAAATATTTGGTGGGGGGTAGGAAGCCCCCTCCTGAAAATGGGGTAAGGGGGCATAGGTGAGGAAAATGCCGTCTTTTGACGGGCTAAAACACTAAAAGCATTCTTTCTTAGCAAATTCACAATGGTGATTTTCCAGGTAGGTCTGCAAGTACAAGTACTACAGTACCAGTGCAAGTAGTACAGTACCAGTGCAAGTACAATACTACAGTATCAGTGCAAGTACAAGTACTACAGTACCAGTGCAAGTAGTACAGTACCAGTGCAAGTACAATACTACAGTATCAGTGCAAGTACACATACTACAGTACCAGTGCAAGTACAAGTACTACAGTACCAGTACAAGTACTACAGTACCAGTACAAGTACAAGTACTACAGTACCAGTGCAAGTACAATACTACAGTACCAGTGCAAGTACAAGTAGTACAGTACCAGTACAAGTACTACAGTACCAGTACAAGTACTACAGTACCAGTGCAAGTAGTACAGTACCAGTGCAAGTACAATACTACAGTACCAGTGCAAGTACTACAGTACCAGTGCAAGTACAAGTACTACAGTACCAGTGCTAGTGCAATTACAAGTACTACAGTAACAGTTCATTTCATTTATCTTCAAAAATACAGAACAGGTCTACTTTATGCAAGTACTGAAACTACTAAGAATGTCCTGGCTCTCAAAAAGCACTGGTTGATTTTTGGCGTGTACTTAATTGCACACGATTCCCCAGCTTTTGAATTCTGCGCATGTTTTGAACACTGCATGCTGAAGACTGCATGCTGCGTTATATCGTTCTGTCTGATATGTTGATATCACAGCGAGAGACCGTGCAAAATGCGTAGTTGTCACTTAGCTGTGATGTTAGCATGAACCCAAAATCCGTTCCTTGTACCGCACAAGGAACCGGGGTTTTTTGTTTTTTTTGGTCAATTTGTCGACATTTTCGGCCACATGTACGATCAGCAATGTAGTACTGATCTCACATTGTGAGTGCTCAACAAAGAAACAGGAAGCGGAGGGTATATCTGCATTGTAGAATACGAGTCGGAGAAAAAACGACTGAATAAAAATTATTGAGCGGAATTTTTCAGAAAACGTGATATGATCAGCAGATTTGTATATCCGTACTCAGACTTTGAAACCAGAAAGAATACGGAAAAAACTGAAGGGTTGGCAGCTATGGCTGAGGCAGTATGGAGTGAAAAAAATTGCCCAAGCTTCTAAATGGAAGTAAGAGTATACAAATCATGGTTCTCTCGGTTGAGAGTCTGATATTCTTACCATGTTTAGTTCATACTATGTCACCGCGCCAAACAACAACATAAAGCAACATGATTCACAATGGGTAAAATCAATTGAGAAGGGATATCAAAAGACCATTGAAAATGTGCTATGTCCACCCGCTGGAATACACTACATAATGCTATGATTACATGACTTTACCATGCTGGAATACACTATATAATGCTATGATTACATGACTTTACCATGCTGGAATACACTATATAATGCTATGATTACATGACTTTACCATGCTGGAATACACTATATAATGCTATGATTACATGACTTTACCATGCTTTAGCTTGAGTTTGACGAGCTCCATACACGAGGTAGCGTCTTCCACTGAGTCGTGTCCGTCTCGCCCCATCTGGATATTCTTGCTACAATCATACAGCGACACCCTTCATCAGATCACCTCTGTCACTGAATGGATCATTTCATCAGATCACCTCTGTCACTGAATGGATCACTTCATCAGAACACCTCTTTCACTGAATGGATCACTTCATCAGATCACCTCTGTCACATAATGTGCTGACTGTACTCTCAAAATTACCACATTTTCCTTCTGAAATTAAATTTTGTATGCTTCTCATTATTTTGTTTCATATTGTTTTGTTTATTGTTCTGTTTATTATTTTTGTTTTTCTTATAAATACAATATTTGTTCCATATTTCTGTGAGTCCCATTAACATAATAAATTATTATAATAAATGCGTATGGTCAGTGAACAGTGTGTGAATGTCAATTCTTTATTACTGTTACTGTTATTTTTAAAACATGGCCAATTTTCAGTCAACATTCTGTAACTACCTCTCTGACTTAATTATTTCAAAATAACTGACTTTTATTGACGATAAGAGACAAGTTTCTTTATATTTAGGACAACATTACATCTCATTGTGCTACAACTAGGGTAATGACACTGTGTGATAAGAAATAACATTTAACACTGTTGCATTACGAACCCTAGAAAGATCTGAGAGAGTTTCTTCAAACCAGGCTTCACAATGCGGTTACCGTTGAGGTTATAAATGACACTTGTGTCAATCACGTAAGGGTGGAACATCTGAAACCAACACAAATGAATCAATGGTTTAGGAGAAAAAACAAGGAAGCAATAAACATCTATCGAACGAAACCTGAGCTACTTCCTACTACTGCTGGGCCTGGGCGTACAGAGGATCTTAGCGAAATAGAAGAGTCTTTATTGTATTGTATTAACTACATAAAATCATCCACTAGGTTAGTCGCACATCCCATGACATTTCTTGGATAAACTTTACGACTAGACCTGTGACTGAGGGACCCATATGAAGACAGACCTTGAGGGAAGACAGACCTTGAGGGCGCGGAGATCCCCATTGAGGGATTGTCCACAGAGGATGGCGTCAGGAGGCAGGAGGCTCTGGATGACTGACTGAGCCTCCTCCAAGGTCGTTGTTACGTCCTTCAGCATGCTCCGTGTGATACCACTGAACCTGTTAGTCATCAACATACTCCAGTTACCGTCTCGCTCCTTGAAGTAAGACCACCACAAACAAACAACGTTTGTGTCCAATGATGCACTGTGTACAAGTTGCTGACGTTTTCATTCAAGACAGGGTTAGTTGATGCAGCAACAGTGTTGCTAGTTTGTGCTTGCATGTTGTTGTAATGAGTAAACTTTTAGTGACTTACTCATCATAACAATTGTGCAAACAAATTGTTAGAAAAGTTGTTTAGAGTGAAAGTCTTACGATTATCGAACAAGCAAAACATGTTTATAATTCGCTACTTTACTGTGAAAGCCTCCATAAGACACAACAAATTAAATGTATAAATATCATTCATGAACTTTATTAATTTTTTTTAATAAAGTGAAATATGTTGTATGTTGACATCAACAGTCATTGATGTGTCACTCACATCACATGACTAGTGTTCCACACGTTGTATGTTGATGTGTCACTCGCATCACATGACTAGTGTTCCACACGTTGTATGTTGATGTGTCACTCACATCACATGACTAGTGTTCCACACGTTGTATGTTGATGTGTCACTCACATCACATGACTAGTGTTCCACACCAAAACATGTCTGTCTCATTTACTTTTAAAAAGTTTACTTTGTTGGACGTTTATACTCCCAGTGACCAATATATCCGACGACCAATGTTTCTAATGGTAAGATCAAACGAGACAACAAGGGTAGCTCTAAGTAGTGAAAATTGGTCATACTACTTAATATGCACAGCTGCAGGAAAACACTGGTTTGGACTATGGAGTGTAGTACTCTATGCTACAGAATCCTACATATTCAAGCATCAGACATTTACTAAACCTTATAACAAATTATTTACATAATACATGACAAATACTTTTGATAGTCAGGTTTTTGTTAAGTGTGGCTATAGCAGGGACCATGAACCCCAAAGCAGGGACCACTTATCATACTCAGCCTATGACCGGGTCACTACGTGTCACAGACCAGGAACTTATATATATATATAATTGTACCTTAAAATTTAAGGAGTTTAGTTTATATAGCAATAGAAAATTAATATTATTATACATTTATAATGCGCGGTGTATCCAAGTTAAAAACCTACTCAAAGGCGCTAACAAGATAATGCTAAATAATTTAAATTAAATTGAAAAGCTAAAATAAAATGTGGTTAAGAGACAGGTAAACATAAGTTAAATAAAAAGTTAAATAAATGAGTTATATAAAGAAGTTAAATAAATAATTACATTAAAATATAAAACTTAAAATAAACAACTACAATTAAGTTGATACATTAGATAAACATATAAGTTAATAAGATAAGTTAAATAAACAGATTAAATAAATAATAAGTTAAATAAGCAAAATGTTCAAGTAATTAAAATGTCAACAGTGTGTTCGGAGGCTTCGCGAAAGAGATGTGTTTTCAAGAGTGACTAGAATACCGCAATGGAGTTGGCTTGCCTAATTGCAGGGGGCAGGGCGTTCCACAGTGTCGGCCCTGCCACAGAAAAGACACGACGACCATACCACTCGAGATGGTACCGTGGTATAGTTAATAGATGTTGATCGGCGGATCTCAGTGTTCGGGTGGGTGTGTATGGAATCACTAGCGATGACAGATACACTGAGCATAGATGATGCACAGCGCGAAACACAAGTAAAAGAAGCTTGAATTCGATTCGCTGACGAACAGGCAACCAATGTAAACTGAATAAAACTGGTGTTATGTGATCACGGCTGCCGGTTCCAGTAATCAGCCGATGTTTTGTCTAATTGCCTTTTTCTCCCAAATAGGCCAATAATGCCCATATTCATGACTGTGTAACAAATTAATGAAAATATTACAAATTATCGCACAGCAGCAACGGTTACTAACAGTATCTTGTTGACATTAACATTGGAAATGGTTATGTATCCAAACTTTGTGCCTTTCCAAATTGAAAAAAAACACAAAAAACCTTTAAAAATGTACATCGTTTGCCACAATTGGTCAAATAATTGTTCTGCTTTGGTGTTTGTTAAGGGGGGTTATTCGAGGTTGATCTGATAGCGCTATAGCGAATGGTGCAGCAACCAGTAAACAAATAATTTTTATAAATACACATAATCAAATAATAATAGAATTGTGGATAATTACTCTGCCGTAATATGCACAAGAGAACAAAGCAGTAATATGTTTTGTCCGATATCTCAAAAACATCTCATCACCACTTGATCCCTTTTGCCATTTCATGGCAGTACAGTGTCAGATTAGGTCTTAAGTAGGTGTTCGCCAGGAGCCAGTAGCGTATGCTAACAACTCTGGCAATAATGGAATATTCAGACGCTATTTAAGGATAATGTTGGCCAAGTTTAGTGACTTTAACATTTCGGGTAAAATTTCGGGATATGCTTTTTTACAAAACAATCTTATTTTGCTGAACTAGCGCCGCTCCGGCAGGGTTGCCAATCTGTCTGCTACGGCAGGGTTGCCAATCTGTCCGCTAAGCATGACATGGTTGCCGATCTGTCTGCTACGCATGACGTGGTTGCCAATCTGTCCGCTAGGTGTTTGGCGGACTATCTACTAACTACGAAGTAATGCAAAATGACATTCGTTGACCGGCGCTGTTTGGCTGTCGTGATCATCAACGAACGCTGACCTGACCTGTCAGTGGGACAAAGGCACTGCAATGATTAATGCAAAAGCAGGTCGGTCATTAGCCGACGCGAGGGATAATAAAAATCGGCCTTCCTCTACGATAGACGGGTACATGGACCCCTATAGCCGGGTAAATTACCAGGGTCCCGGCTCTTAACAAAAACCCTGATAGTACTTCTAATACTTTTGCTATACTGCATTCACCCCATTTGGATGTGGGCCTTGCATTCGCTGAGATATGAAATCACATCCAAACACTTGGGACTATCCTTAACGAGCCCAACTTCACGTGGCAAACAAGGCGGCCTTCGCAAACAATGAGTGATTCAAACACGCATTACACACCGCTTCGATGTTGTTCCACGGGCTGTAAAATCTGCCAGTGCAAATGTATCCCAGCTGATTAATCTGCGTGTCATTAAACACCGTGAACGTGACATTCCACTGACAATATGTTGTCTAAACGCTCGTTCAGTCAAAAACAAAGCTCTGTCGGTGGCAGACTTTTTTATTTCCCGGGACATCGATGTGCTAGCCTTATCTGAGACATGGCTAGGAACCAACATTCACAATCAGGTTATAAATGAACTCGTGCCATCTGGTTACACAATACAACACATCTCTAGACCCAGTGAGAAGCACGCCTCCCTCCATGCGAAACGGTTTTAAGAACAGTGTGTTTTTCGACGAGTGGAGTTTGTATTTGGACCGACTTGCTGTTATAACTAACGATGTAATCATAACAGGTGACCTCAACTTCCACCTCGACAACGTTAAAGCTGCAGATGCGGTGCGCTTCAATGGCACGTTAGAAGCTCACGGATTGATACAACACGTGGTGGGACCCACACACAAGAAGGACCATACTTTGGATGTTGTCATCACACGGGACATTAGTTCCTTGTTGATTGCGATGCCAATAGTTTCTGAGCCATGTCTTGGAGACACAAAAGGTAACCCTTCCGGCGAAAATCTGGCTTTGTGTTTTAGAAATAACTTAACGAAGCCAAACAGCATTCGACAGCCGGTCACTTTCAGGAAGCTTTGTATTCCCGAATTTATCAAGGACTTAACACCAATTTTGAATCACACTGATAGGCCGCTAAATGAACTTGTACACGCCTATACCACGGGAATTGAAGCGGTTGTTGACAAACACGCTCCAGTCTAAAGAAAATCAATAATACTGAGACCAAACGCGCAATGGTATTCAGACGAACTGAGACACGCCAAACACACGTGCAGGCGAGCAGACAAGGTATGGCGGTGAACCAAACTTACCATTCATCGACAGCTGTTCAGGGAGCAGTGCACCGCAATCAACAAACTGATGATCAGAGCCAAGAAAACATTCTTTTCTGCAAAAATCAGAGACTGCGGCAAAGATCAGAAACAACTGTTCAAATTAACGTGTCATTTGATGGGTAACACGGGACGGGTAATCTTAGCAACCCATGAATCGGCCAAACAGTTAGCGACTATTGTCAGTGACTTTTATATTGACAAAGTTGCTACCATCTGACGAAACATCAACATCGGCAACCCAAGTTGAATCTACGAAACAGCATTGGACGATGACGTCATGTTTGACGGAATCCTGCTTCAAAGGTTTCTGCCAGCCACCCATGACGAGGTGAAGCGAATCATCACAAATTCACCCAACAAGTCATGTGACTTAGACCCGATCCCTACGCGGCTTTTGAGGCAATGTCTGGATCATTTCGTGCTGTTGATTACAGCCATTATTAACAAATTATTGGCAATGTCAGTGGTACCCGCATGTTTCAAATGTACAGTTGTGAGACCATTGCTTAAAAGGCCGGGCCTCGATAACGAAGTTCTGAATAATTATCGGCCTGTGTCAAACATACCTACGTGTCAAAACTTCTTGAGAAAGTGGTCGAGCACCACTTGAAAGATCACCTGGACATCAACAATCTACACGATTTTCACCAGTCAGCGTACCAAAAATTTTTTTCAACCGAGACAGCTCTTGTGAAAGTCCAGAATGACATCGCAGAGGCCTTTGATCAAAAACGTGTAGTTGTCTTTTGGTCATTTGTCCAGTGCGTTTGATGTTATCGACCATGGCATTATGCTAACGCGTCTTCAACACTCATTTGGTGTGACTGCAGAAGCCCTGGATTGGATGCGATACTACATTAGTGACAGAACGCAATGTGTATCTGTCGGCCCCACAACTTCGTTCAATGCACATCTATGCTGCAACGTGCCAATAGGATCCGTGTTGGGACCAAAACTGTACTGCATATACACTAAACCAGTTGGTGATATAGTGAAGAAACGTAATCTTCGCTACCACTGTTATGCAGATGACACATAAATATACTTGTCCATCAAGCCTGATGAGAACTGGGCCAGTGAAAGGTCAGCCATTGAAGCCTGTGTGGCGGGTGTTGGTGGGTGGATGAATAGAAACATGCTAAAACTGAACCATGAAAAAAGCGAACTCATTGTGTTTTCGTCCAAACACCGAATTCGTCGGGTGAACGACTTGTCCCTCACGATCGGAGGCAGACTATTACATGCTGTGCAATCCATGAGAAATCTTGGAGTTATTATGGACAGCGGCTTGACAATAGAGAAACAGGTGAATGCGATCTCCAAGTCCTGTTTCTACCACATCCGAAATATTGGCAAAGTCAGGCAATACATCACAAATGACGCCTGTAAGATTCTAACATCTCGCCTGGATTATGGAAACGCGCTACTGCAAGGTTTGCCTCAGGTGCTAATTGAACGATTGCAGCATATACAGAACTGCGCTGCTCGCCTAATCACCAGGTCGCGCAAGAGCGAACACATAACACCTGTGTTACGTGAGCTACATTGGCTTCCGGTGAAATACCGGCTCCACTTCAAGGTTAACACCTTCACGTATAAAGTGCTCAACGGATTGGCACCAGCAGACATGAGCGACATTGCACAGAAACATCAACCAACGCGTAGTTTAAGATCAATGGAGAAGTCACTTCTCGTCATACCTGTACTACGGACTGCAACTTATGGTGAACGTTGTTTCAGCTGACACGCGGCCATACTGTGGAACGACTTGCCTGAGAACATTAAACAACTGAACATTCTCAGCTCTTTCAAGAGACACTTAAAAACACATCTTTTTAAACTGGCATACGACTGACGTGACCGAGTCACGCTCTCGTTTTAATGACATTGCTATACACCAATGACTCATTCGTTATGTTTTATTCATATGTGTACTATAAGTGTAATATATGTGTTTATTTATTTATTTTTGATTGTTTAAATCAGCTCCTTACACTAGTTACTTTTAAAATAATCTATATTTTATAGTTTTAATTAATTTATGCAGTTTCATGTAAAGCGCCTGAGAGCATTTTATCTTAATTGGATTCGGGCGCTATATAAATTCCGATATAATAATAATAAATATACACACCTGTGACGCATTAAAACTGTGGTCTTGTCTACTCCAATAAACAATCGTTGAACTTCCGTAACAAAGAAAATAATAGATCATAAATCAGTTTTTCAACTGTTCTAGATGGTATGAAATCTTCTGCGCAATGTTACTGAAACAGTTTGAGAAATGCAACCTATAATACTTTTACCTGGTGAGGTAGTTTATAATTCTGTTGCGTGGCTTCACCAATGTGTCGTACAAGGTTTCGAGCTGATCGTTGATCACCGAGACTCGGGTGAGTTCTGATTGGTTTAATGTTGTTACGCACTGCAACATAAAAATGTAGCTTTACATGGATGCACACTATAATTTACATGGGTGCACGCTATAATTTACATGGGTGCACACTATAATTTACATGGGTGCACACTATAATTTACATGGGTGCACACTATATTTTGTTAATAATAGTCTGTGTTTCCACTGCATCTGACACAAGTCATTTAATGTAGCATCAATGCTATGTCAATGTGTATGAGATAATAAATTTTTTTTACGCAGTTCTATTAAAATACATTACAATTAAAATGCAATACAATAGACACACTTTTCTGAAACACATATACAGGTGTATATACATCAGGTAAGGCGTGTCAACATAAAGGGTTGGGAAAATCAACAATCAATAATCAAGCTGGTTTGGTATGTTAAGTAGCTATGGGGAAAGGCAAAACAGGTACGTTTTCAGCTGATGATGGAAACTCATTATAGGTAATTAATTCCTGAGTTGGTGCAGCAACACAGAAAGCCCTACAGACACATTAAAATAAATCTTAATTTTGAAATAAACAATAACAATGAAATGAGCAACAGCACTTGAACACATGGAATGACGAATTGTTACAAGTGACGAATCAACCAAAGCAGCCATGTTTAGCCAACTGTCAAATGTACGTCAATATCTAAGCTGCTGATCCTTAAATTGAACGCACACAGGTTGCTACAGGGGTATTTTTACTTTCAAAAACAAACACATAGTAATACAAGAACACCCGATAGGTAAGTTTTTACATGGATCAATGTTTTGAGTGTAATAGCACCTACCATCTCACAATCGATGGCAAACAACGGACTCGTGTTTGTGACAGCGCTGTAGTCTTCTCTACTGTAGACAAAGTCTCGAAACTTATCTGTGAGCAACAGTAATCATTTGAGAAAGCAAGAAGTATTCGTCTGAGCCTGGCAATACAGGAAATAAGTAGTCCTCAGGTATCTGAGCTAAAATGCACAACAAACCACAATCGTTAAGCATAGTATCATGAACAGGGATGTCATCAGAACGATGAACTGCCGAGGGTGTAGACTGGGTGGCAATACAATAAAAAAATTTGTAATAAGATTTTTGCAGAAGGTAGCTATAGCTTCATGATTTTATGATGACGGGGAGTTATGACTAGGTTTACATTGAGTGACCAGGCACGACTGTCACCAGACTGGCATACCTGAGTAGATGGGCATCGGATAAGCTTCCTGTATGAGCTGCTGTGAGTTGAGCATGAGGTCTCGCCTTGAGACCTTCTCGGCACAGACTGGGTCCTTTGCCAGGTTCTTGGCCATAGTCGTTGGTAGCAGCACAGAGATGACGTCTCTGAGGCGGTTGAGCTTCTCGTGTATACTCTCTCCTGTCTTCTCGTGTATACTCTCTCCTGTCTTCTCGTGTATACTCTCTCCTGTCTTCTCGTGTATACTCTCTCCTGTCTTCTCGTGTACACTCTCTCCTGTCTTCTCCATACTGTACTTCTCCTCTGCAACAATCACATAGCAATTCCATGTTGATTCACCCAACGGTGTTGTATCAGTGTCATTTAGTTTACAGGTATGTGAAATCCGGTCAAAATTCTGTGAAAAAAGGCGTAAGTGGTCCGACCCTATATACTATGACATAAAGCTACTCACTTGTTTGTAGGGTTCTCAATCTAATGATCAATGTCAATTCTTTCAATGATTTTAACAAAAGTATGCACTCTAACAAACTGACTGTGCACAATACTTACACTAGTCACCCATTACATATTAAACATCAACAAACCTGATTCACGATGGGCTAAATTAATAGAAGAGGGTGTTTAAAACAAAGGATGCATTTTAGAGACAAATCAATAAATGTTAATGTCTGTAGGTGGTCAAAGGTGTAAATAAATGTTAATGTCTGTAGGTGGTCAAAGGTGTAAATAAATGTTAATGTCTGTAGGTGGTCAAAGGTGTAAATAAATGTTAATGTCTGTAGGTGGTCAAAGGTGTAAATAAATGTTAATGTCTGTAGGTGGTCAAAGGTGTAAATAAATGTTAATGTCTGTAGGTGGTCAAAGGTGTAAATAAATGTTAATGTCTGTAGGTGGTCAAAGGTGTAAATAAATGTTAATGTCTGTAGGTGGTCAAAGGTGTAAATAATTATATAAATATATTACAACAGCCACATTTCTAGACACTTCTACATGTCTGTATCAACTAAAGACCACTGCTAGGACAGTGGACTGATAGTCGGGGGTAATTACCTCTGCAAGCTTTCTTTGTCTGCGTCCAGCTGCGAGGAACTTTGAACAATTCCTCAGCCACCGGGACACCGTACTGTGATGGACTGATCATCTCAACAGCCTGTATAACATGAAACTGGTACATAACAACCGACACAGTCGATGGATATCTAAAGGTCAATATCTAATGGATCTTCCTCAATAACATTGTTTGCATGTCTCGATTTAGAATCATTTCAGGGAAAATCAAACCTATCTAGACTCGACGTTGACATGCTAGCTCTAGTATCCACTATGAAAGGCTAGCTCTAGTATCCGCTATGACATGCTAGCTCTAATATCCACTATGACATGTTAGCTCTAGTATCCACTATGACATGCTAGCTCTAGTATCCACTATGACATGCTAGCTCTAGTATCCACTATTACATGCTAGCTCTTGTATCCACTATGAAAGGCTAGCTCTAGTATCCGCTATGACATGCTAGCTCTAATATCCACTATGACATGTTAGCTCTAGTATCCACTATGACATGCTAGCTCTAGTATCCACTATGACATGCTAGCTCTAGTATCCACTATTACATGCTAGCTCTAGTATCCACTATGAAAGGCTAGCTCTAGTATCCGCTATGACATGCTAGCTCTAATATCCACTATGACATGTTAGCTCTAGTATCCACTATGACATGCTAGCTCTAGTATCCACTATGACATGCTAGCTCTAGTATCCACTATTACATGCTAGCTCTTGTATCCACTATGACATGCTAGCTCGAGTATCCACTATTACATGCTAGCTCTAGTATCCACTACGACATGCTAGCTCTAGTATCCGCTATGACATGCTAGCTCTAATATCCACTATGACATGTTAGCTCTAGTATCCACTATGACATGCTAGCTCTAGTATCCACTATGACATGCTAGCTCTAGTATCCACTATTACATGCTAGCTCTTGTATCCACTATGACATGCTAGCTCGAGTATCCACTATGACATGCTAGCTCTAGTATCCACTACGACATGCTAGCTCAAGTATCCACTACGACATGCTAGCTCTAGTATCCACTACGACATGCTAGCTCTAGTATCCACTATGACATGCTAGCTCTAGTATCCACTACGACATGCTAGCTCTAGTATCCACTATGACATGCTAGCTCTAGTATCCACTACGACATGCTAGCTCGAGTATCCACTATGACATGCTAGCTCTAGTATCCACTACGACATGCTAGCTCTAGTATCCACTACGACATGCTAGCTCGAGTATCCACTATGACATGCTAGCTCTAGTATCCACTATGACATGCTAGCTCAAGTATCCACTACGACATGCTAGCTCTAGTATCCACTACGACATGCTAGCTCTAGTATCCACTATGACATGCTAGCTCTAGTATCCACTACGACATGCTAGCTCTAGTATCCACTATGACATGCTAACTCGTTTGTGCTAATTTATTTAGTATTGGTGAAATCATCTGACAAATTATAAAATTATTTTTGACCTGGCACAAAAAAAGGAAAAAGTGGTCTGATATACTACAACAGAAGGTTATTGACACTTTAGCAATTGCCCAATCTAACGATCAAAGAAAATTCTTTCAATGATTTTAACAAAAGTATGCACACTTGTTCCAGAAATTCCAGAAAGCAAAGAGGACCTGAAGGTCAACACAGACCCACCATCTGTTGAAGAAGTGAGAAAAGCAATTAGGACCATGAAGTCTGGGAAAGCACTGGGTGCAGACTTTGTAAGTGCAGAGATGTTGAAAGCTGGAGGAGAAGTCACCATGGGAGCCTTGACAGAGATCTTTGAAGGAATATGGGAGACGGAAGAAACACCAGGCGACTGGAAGATGGGACTGATCGTCAAACTACCAAAGAAAGGAGACCTTAGCCTTTGCAAAAACTGGAGAGGGATCACTCTGTTGTCTATCACAAGCAAAGTTTTCAGCAGGATGATCTTTGACAGAATTTCAGAAGCCCTTGACCCACTGTTACGCAAAGAACAGGCAGGTTTTAGGAAAGGAAAATCCTGTGGGGACCACATCTTTACCTTAAGGCAGATCCTGGAGCAGTGCCAGGAATGGAACACACCAATCTACACAAACTTTGTCGATTTTGAAAAGGCTTTCGACAGCATTCACAGAGACTCTCTCTGGCGTATACTCCGGCACTATGGAATCCCCCCCCAAGATTGTGAGCATAATCAAACTGTTATATGGCGATTTCAGGACCAAGGTCATTTGCGGCTAATACCTGACAGAAGATTTTAAAATTAATACTGGAGTGAAACAAGGATGCATACTATCCCCCTTCCTCTTCTGCCTCGGGATCGACTGGGTCATGAAGGAAACAGCACTAGGAGACAAAAACGGCATCAAATGGACCTTCACAGAAACATTAGGTGATCTAGACTATGCAGACGACATATCTCTTCTGTCGCACCGCTACAGTGACATCCAAAGAAAAAGCGATGAACTTGCAAGAAATGCCGATAAGATTGGGCTACAGATAAACATAAACAAAACAAAGATGCTGCGAAACAACAGCCAAACAGCAGACCCCATCATGATTGGAGGAAAGGATATTGAAGAGGTGACCGAGTTCACCTACCTTGGGGCCAAGATGTCAACAGATGGAAACTCAGAGTCTGAGATTAAGGCAAGGATTAGAAAGGCAAGAGGGGCATTTGCGGCACTGAAGAATATCTGGAAGACAAACAAGATCAGCAACAGAACAGAGATCCGCCTGTTCAAGAGCAACGTCCTGAGTGTGCTACTATATGCGGCGGAATCATGGAAAGTTACCAAAAGCATATGCCAGATGCTGGAAGTTTTCCAAAACAAGTGCCTCAGGAAGATACTGCGAATCTACTGGCCGAACAAAATCTCCAACAAGGATCTCCATGAAAGAACAGGTATGCAGCCCATCTCTCTCGAGGTTAAACGCCGCAGATGGAAATGGATCGGACAAATCTGCAGAATGCCGCTGACATCCATTCCAAGAGTGGCCATGCGCTGGACCCCTGGTGGCAAGAGAGCGAGGGGGAGACCCAAGGAGACGTGGAGGAGATCAGTAGAGCGGGAGATGAAGGCTCTCGGGTGGAGTTGGGGCCAGGTGACGAAGCTTGCAATGGACAGGCAACATTGGCGTTCTTTGGTGTCGGCCTTATGTGTGATACCGCACGAAGAGGATTAAGTAAGTAAGTAAATGCACACTTATTAAACCGATTGCGTGTATTATTATTATTTAAACTAATCATGCACTACAATCCCTTCCAAAAACAAGGAAAACGGTGTAGAAAGAAACACTTGTCAAAAGAGGCAATTAGAAAAATAATGCTAAAACAAACTATGTGGAGGGTTTATAGGTGTACCAGAAAGGAAGAAGACTATGCAAACTGAAATCAGACAATCTAAAAGAAGCTATGAGGAAAAACTGGCATGTAACATAAAAAAATGACAGCAAGAGTTTTTTATGCATATGTCAGGAGTAAACAAAATGTAAAAGACAAGGTTGGACCTCTAGAAGACAGTGCTGGAAATATAATACCACAGGGGTTTTTAATGGCAGAAAACCTAAATGGTTACTTCAGTTCAGTGTTTACCAAAGAAGATATTAGAAGATATTAGTTCATTACCAGTTGCTGATGCTAAATTTCAGGGGGCTAAATCTGACTATTTAGGACCGTTAGTTGTAACTCCAGAATTGGTAGCTAAGAAAATAAAGGCAATGAAGGATAACAAATCACCGGGAGTGGATGGGATTCCTCCAAAATTACTAATGGAAACAGTAGATCAAATCAGTATACCACTTACAAGAGTATTCAACTTGTCATTAAAAGAGGGAGTTGTTCCGTTTGAATGGAAAGAAGCAAACATCATACCATTATTTATCTATTTATATTTATTAATATACATTTATTATATTTCTTGTACAGCGCATCTATCCGCCATGCGGGAATTAGCGCTATATAAAAATAGTATTATTATTATTATATATTATTATTTAAAAAGGGTTCGAGAAATAAGTCAGAAAATTACAGACCAGTGAGTTTAACGTCAGTGATTTGTAAATTATTAGAAAGTTTAATTAAAGACCATATGGTGGACTTCCTCGTTAAGCATAAATTATTAAATTCATCTCAACATGGATTCCTTAAAGCGAGGTCATGCTTAACAAATATGTTATGTTTTTTGGAAGAAATCACTAAGTGGATAGACGTGGGATCGCCAGTAGATATTATCTACTTAGATTTTCAGAAAGCTTTTGACAAAGTGCCACATCAAAGATTACTACTTAAATTAAAAGCCCATGGTATCGGGGATAGCATAACTGACTGGATAGAACAATGGCTGACTAACAGAAGACAACGAGTTGTAGTAGATGGAGAAGGTTCAAATTGGAAATCGGTTTTGAGTGGGGTACCTCAAGGATCAGTATTAGGACCTATATTATTCTTAATTTATATCAATGACTTGGACGACAGTATAACAAGTAACGTACTGAAATTGACACAAAACTGTTTAGAAAGGTTAATACTGATGGTGATAAACAACATTTACAAAACGATCTAGACAGATTAGTGAAATAGTCTGAGAAATGGCAGATGCTGTTCAATTTTGGGAAATGTAAATGCCTACATACAGGACATGGGAACTTGAATGTAAACTATAAAATGGGAGATACTGTTCTGGGTACTACTGTAAAAGAAAAGGACTTAGGAGTTACAATAAGCGCTGATATGAAAGTTTCAGAGCAGTGTGGTATTGCAGCTTCAAAGGGTAATCAAATTCTTGGATTGATTAGAAGAAACATAACATACAAGGGAAAACGTTAATTATACCTCTTTATAAAGCAATAGTTAGACCTCATTTAGAATACTATATACAAGCATGGAGACCATATCGTAAGAAGGATATAGATACGATTGAACGCATACAAAGGAGAGTAACTAAAATGATTCCAGATCTTAGAGACCTTAGTTATGAAGAACGCCTGAAAGAATGTGGTTTAACAACTCTAGAGACAAGGAGGTTAAGAGGAGATCAGATTGAAGTTTTTAAGATATTGAATGGGTACGAAAATATTGATAGAAATATGTTTTTCTCACTCAAGAAGGATAGCAGAACTAGAGGTAAAATTAGTAAAGGATCAATGTAGATTGGACATCAGGAAGCACTCGTTTGCACAGAGGACAATAAATGAATGGAACAAATTGTCTACAGATTGTGTAACTGCTAGCAGCGTGAATATGTTTAAAAACAAGGTTGACACATATCTCAGGAGGGCGGGTTATAAGTAGGTGAATATTGTTGGATTCTCGATAAGCCAATGGCTTCCTTGTCCACTTGCCATCTGGCCCTTTGGCTTGGATGGCAAATCTTGTTAAATCTTGTTAAATATTGAACACAGACAAACCTGATTTGCGATGGGCTAAATTAATCAATGAGGGAGTTTTTTTAATCGAAAAGTGACTGAATTAGAAGTTGTTTATAAAACATGATTGATTAACATAAACTACACATTAAAACTACAGTCCATACTGATTAAAATGAATTGATAATTTGCCTTAGAATTTTTAAAAGAATACACTCCAGTCAGAAGTGTTAGCCAAAGGGGTATTTATACAAGTGGGTTGATCTGAACATCTTAAAAAAATTACTTTCAAAGTTCTGCTTACCTTTGCATCAAACTGCTGATGAAGGAATGGGAACCAATCATAGTGCTGGCGGTAATCGTCTGCGCCGACACCCTCGAGTATTATGACCACTGTCTGTGAGACCTTGGTCCAGCGAAGCAGCTTACACCATCTGAAACCATCTGGGCACTTAAACAAGCTGCAAGTAGGAAGTATGTTCTGTTAGACTGTCACAGTAATCACTGCAAGTTACTCCTGTCTCGTGCTGCTCATGTCTCTTTGTGCCACTGTGGCTTTGGAACAGTAGACATAACAAAACAACAAACTACTAATCCTCATCACTTCACATACAGCCATCAACAATATCACCTGTTATTTCAAGCCCTTTTTTGTTGACCAAGCAGCAGAGATCTGTTTACCTTTATCCTTGTCCACTGCCTGTATTTTGTTTAGTTTGTCAAGTTAACAGCACTGGCATGGACTGACAGGGACTCATCAGTTTTCTGTTACAATGCTGTCTTCTTGGCATGACTTACAGGGCTGTTTGGCTAACAGGGCTGGGTCCAATTATGTAACTGTAATTGATTACAGCAAAATTGTGTAATTGTAATTATGGTTTCAAAATGTTGCTGTAATTGTAATTGTTATATTTTGTACAATTGAAAATTTATTTCAATTACAATCAATTACAGTATGTTTCATATCACAAACTACCTGAACGAATTGTCAATAAAAATATAATTTAAGTCTCACATGAGTTGAAAATCAAGACTAATAATAATACCTGCTTATATATTTATATTTAAGTCTCAGTATTCACTGTATGGTGGTTACTGGTCAGTGGTACTAGCGGTGGGTAGCCTTAGCAGTTAGCCTTTTCAGTAAGTTGGTAACAGCCAGGAAGCAATAAACAATGCACAGACATTGTCAGACAAGGGGAAGCTGGTATTCAAACAACATGGAAATACCTGTAGCCTGATATTGCTTCAGAAAATATCAGCTCAGTGAAACATTGCAGCGTTAGCAAGCCAATTACACCCCTTGTGTTGTGGTGGGTTGGAGACAGGTCAGGTGGCAAGGACAGCCTCTCTTCCCATTCCCAACTCACACAAAGCAAAGGGCAGACCAATTAAGAATGTCAGCTTAGAGCAGGAGCTACAACCTCAAAGTAAACACATCATACCCTATTATTAGTATTTTCCGAAGAAAAATTTAAGAAATGCGCACGGCTAAATGTCTGCATTGGAATATGTCCTGTAGGATTACGTCTGGATATTGCATTGTATTTTTATATAATAAAAACATGTTTTAAACGGCTATCTTTTTATTTAGTATAATTCAAAGTCACAATTCAACAAAATGTACAAACATTACCGTTATATTTCTTTATCAATTGTGTACAAAATATTGAAATTCAGCAAAACGTGCAAAAATACATAATTAACAAATGCTGAATATATTTGGTTCCGCATAATGTAACTGTAATTGTAATCAAAACAGTGTAATTGTAATTGATTTGGAAAATTATGACTGTAATTGTAATACAAATTTTAATGTAATTGTATTTGATATAATTTTGTGTAATTGGACCCAGCCCTGTTGGCTAATAGCAACATAACAATATTCAATCACAACATTATCAGCAGACAACAAACATTATCACATCAATAAACCACCATGTACAAAGTTGTCCTACCATCAACTGTTGTACTGTCGGATAAGAAGTGTTAATTTCATGCTGCTAAAACAATCCCTATAATGCTAAATTAATTGTTGTACTTAATATTATGACCATCACAACTTACCGGGGTTTGTAGCTGGCCAGGTTTCCCTGCACGGCGTAAAGAAGCAGATGTTGCAGGTCAAGAACAAATAATGGTGAACGATCAGTCTCTGTGTCAGCTTCATTTTGCCCTCTGGTGGGATCTTGACAACTCACAGGGGCAAGATTCTCTAATGTCAGGTAGAACTTCGGCTTTTGCTGTGAGCACCAAAAACGTGTAGCAATAACTGTATCTTGGTAAGCAGGACACACACACAGGGAAAGGAAAGCAGTGCTGATTAGCTGACACGATGGAGACTATCTGCCATGTTCCAAATAACATCTTGACATCAGGCTTTTAATACAGTGAATTCATATAAAAGTTAGAGAGGCTATAAAGACATAATATCTCACCAGCATAAAATAGCAAACACACCTGTCCACTTTAATCAACCGCACCCATCACCCATTTTTTAACACTGCTGCTTCTGGTTTGTGTTAAAACAACGGATGACAGTGGCGGATGTTGGAAGCAGACAGGTGTTTTTGCCACTTCAACCAAAGTTGAGTAATAAGTAAAATTCACATGGTATCACCTACATTAGTTGTATCAATTAAGTGCCCATGCATTAAGGCTGGAAGTTACGCTATTGGCGAAAATTAGCCAATCAGGACAAACGTTACAAAACAGACGCATTCGGGTGCTGTTATGTCAATGATGCATAGATTTGTATGCTTTCGAGAGCAAAATAAAACCGAAGACGTAGCCAAAAATGAAATGTTGTATGTTTACCAACCAATAAAAGTGAGTCATATTGTGTTACCTGACTATTACGTATCTGGAATTAAATAGAAAATTGTCTTCCCTTTTGGAAATATATAGTTTACTTGACGAAATGTACTCAATAAACACATAAAAATACAAGTTTAGAACATGTTGGTTTAAAAAAGGTCTATCACTTCTTGTATGTCCTCGCAATTTTGGCTGCATGACTATTTCAGTGAATAAAGAATCATATTTAAAATTCACAAATTGCCACACTTACCAAGCCTGCCTTCTGCCTTGCTTTGATCTTTGCTCTCACTTCTGCCAATTCTTCTGCTGTTAATGTCTTTGTTTCTTTGTCTGACAAACCATTTTCTCGAGAGTGCACCACAGCATTCATTTCTCCATCTTCACTAGAGGTTGTCTCTGGATCATCACCATGACATTCCCAAGGATCATCTCTGTGATTCCGTCTGATGGTTTTTCGTATTGTTTCATCTGTGGTCTCGCTTGTCTGTCTTTTCCGCAACTGAAATGTCAACATTTGAGTTATTCCACAATGATTGGTTTAACTGATGGCTCCATGTTTGAGCTTGTGTCATCAGCAGTATTTTATATATTATGTTTCGTGTAGAGGTCAGACCATAGTGCAAAATTGCATTGGTGGCCATGTTAACGTTTTGTCTGATTATAACAAAACTGGACCATCAAATTTTTTTTCACAGCAACTGCCACCATCTCATTGACATGCTGCCCAAGTTTGGTCAAATTCACAAACTTCCAGCTCTTTTAAAACGCCCGCACGTGTGATGCCCATCAACATTTACAAAAATATCCATGTAATACATGGATATTTTTGTATTCATGCGCCCACGTGGCCCATAGCAGAAAAGTTCCCACAAATCCCTCCACCTGTTAAACTCTATGCACTATTTCACAGCCAATAACTTCTACAAACAAACCTGTGAATATGCTTGCTTAAGGTCAATTGCACTTATGTCACATCATATGAATTTCTTAATTTCACATATCACGATTTAATACGCCCTACATTCAAGCGAAAGAATAATCAGGAAGTTCAACTGTGGTCTGACCCTTGTACTCTCTATGTAGAATGGCTTGGGGATTGACGGCCATGTCAAATGCACACTGACCGTCACATACTTCCCAGTCTGACAGCTTCTACATCAGGTGACAGTTGTGCGGTGAGAGTCATATTTGAAAGTACCTACACGGGACACACAGCAGGACTTTTAATTTTATTTATTTATTTCTTTTATCAATGACGTCGAAGGAGGGAGGGAAAGGAAATCCGAAGGAACACACCCATTGTATATGTTTACTTAGAAGTTAGCGCAGGAGTTACAATCGGGGTTGTTTGACTTAAATCATTGATTTAAATCACTCTAAAAAAATCATTGATTTATGAATTTAACACAAATAATTGTTTACAAGCATCGAGATCAACAAAGTTTTGTGTGTTTTTTAATACAAAAGCACAAAGTGCGCACACTTGTGTAGTTGTATTGACAACAGATAGCTTGATAGTCAAATATTTTATGACATTGTGATACCAGATTTTTTTAAATCTGATTTTTTTTCAATCCTGGTTACAACCTATATTGATGTCAAAGTAAGCTCACTACACTATCTAAGCAAATCTTAAAATCCGAACAGTATCAACTGCATATGCATTAGCAATTAATATATATATATACATATATATATATATATACATATATTCCTAATGCATATGCAGTTGATACTTATATATACATTATACATATGTATACCCACCGACGCGCGTGCCAACACACACACGAACACACACACTAGTCAGTCAACAGAATGTGCCGATTACTGGACAGGAATAAGAACTTAATGAAGGCACTGTGGTATGTGCCTGTATTCTAATTTCTGGCGTGGATGTCTGTGCCTGAGACTGTGATGATGTGGGTTGAAATATAGATCAAATTTAACACCATTTAACAAGATAGCCATCCCAAACAACAAATTCCAGATGGCAAGTGGACAAGGAAGCTATTGGCTTATCGAGAGTCCAACAATTTTCTCATCTATGTGTAGCCAGCCCTTTTATTCCTATCATCATCCTCATAACCGTTAACACTTCTATTTGGTCTCCTCTTAGTCTCCTGGTCTCTAGTGTTGCCAAA
Organism: Lamellibrachia satsuma; assembly: GCA_033239005.1. Classification (NCBI taxonomy): domain Eukaryota; kingdom Metazoa; phylum Annelida; class Polychaeta; order Sabellida; family Siboglinidae; genus Lamellibrachia; species Lamellibrachia satsuma. Next base: position 3,023,329 of record BSQZ01000033.1, read on the forward strand.
CCACATTGTAATAAGCGACTTTCGTAACTAAGGTCTCTCAATTGTGGAATCATTTTAGTTGCTCTTCGTTGTATTCTTTCTAGCTTGTCTGTGTCCTTTTTACGATACGGCTTCCATGTTTGAATACAATATTCAAAATGTGGTCTAACTATTGCTTTGTACAGGCGTACAATTAGCTGTTTCTCCTTATACACGATAGTTCTCCTAATTAGCCCTAGAATTTGATTTCCTTTTGAAGCAGCAATCCCACATTGCTCTGAAACTTTCATGTCACCACTAAACGTTACTCCTAAGTCCTTTCGAAGGCTTTTCTTGTGTGGTTCTACCTAGTACAACATCCCCCATTTTAAATTCTTCGTCAATCTTTCCATGTCCTATGGCTATGTGTATACATTTACTTCCCAAAATTTAATAACATTTGCCATTTTTCTGACCATTTAACTAAGTTATCTAGATTATCCTGTAAACTTTGTTTATCTGTATCATTAGTAACCTTTCTGAATACGTTTGTGTCATCTGCAAATTTGAGTACTTTGCTAGATATGAAAATGATTATGATAATATGTCATCTTCAAAATCATTTATATATATTAAAATGATTGACTAGACGCACTTTCTCAGCCGTCACATCACCGCTGTTCAGTCGCGCCATCTGCATAAACGCCTCAACTTTCCGTTTTTTCGTTTGCCAACGCTTCTCTTGTTTAGATGTCATCATCTTAGCAGATATTTCTTCCGAAACGTGGTTCTTCGGATGTCATGCTTTAACATGCCAAAATTGACATGCGGAGATACTTGGTTACCGAGAAAACCGTTATACCGAGGACAGTCTTTATTCAGGCTCCGTGATGTGGCGCCACCATTCGTCACTCTCACAACCCCTTAGACTCGTGCCCAAGTCCACCGTGCGGCGCTACTTGTTACACGCGCACGAAATAAGCGTAGTGTGCAGAGCGCATCTTGGTAACGATCCGGAAACCAGATTAACAACAGACTGGAATCGTAATCCACTTTTCATTGTGATAAAACAACCCGGATGTTTTCCCAAATACTGACAGATAATGTTATTCAATGTTGGGAAATGTAAATACCTACACACCGGATATGGAGCATAGGTATACAATATAAAATGTGCGGTAGGCCGTAACTATTCCGGGACTGGGTTAGAGGCAAAGTCAATCGCCCTACAATGTTTTTCTATCTGGCTGTTGCTAATAGTACGGCGAAGATCTCGCTCGGCCGAAACGTAAGTATTTTCATGAAACGTGAAACCTTACAAAAACGCCATAAACAGAGCAATAAACACGTCTTTCGTGTCTGTGTGCATTCTTATATGTATATCACTAAAGTTACCTGACAATAACCATGTAAAAGTGTGAAATTATTACCTTTTTGTCAGAACGCATGTGCTTGTCAAGGTTTGTATATAACCGGATGTTGTTGTGAGCGAGAATAACACGCGGGATTTCCATAGATCTATATAAGGTCACGCTAAGAATTGCCGTCTGCTGGCCATAGAGTTACATCATTAATGATGCCCCTATAAACTACTAACTTACTAACGGGTATTTTTATTTATGTCTGTGCTGCTGGCCCATTCTGGCCTCATTCTACACGAAATCGCGTTTGATCATGTGACCCAAAGACAACATCACGTGCACAGTATGGCGGCTAATTGTGAAATGTTTTCTATGTCACCGATAAAAGTACTCATAAGTAATTATTTGGAGCACATTTCTTCAGTTTCTTGACCCCCAATTGTTGTCACAGAATACACATGTGAAACGGTTAGTGCGTATCGGTTTTAAAAGTTAAGTTATTAGTTCCGTAGCCAAATGGCTACGGAACTGCCAAAATGGCGCTTTAGCAAATGCACGTCAGGCTTTTCGCCCCAGAGACGAAGAGCGGGGCGAAAATTTTTGCCTAGGACTGGGTAGGCCTACAACCGTATAAGAAAATATTGTTTTAGTAACAATTGAGGTGGCAAAGCGAAGACAAAGGATCAGAAAAAAACGTTTTCAAATAACGGTTAAACAAATAACGGTAATACAAAACAAAGATGGAAAGGCACTAACTGAAGACATGGAGGGCATACGCATATTTGGAGGATGGAGTCGGGGGTTGACCGTCCCCCAATGATGGCAGCATTTATCTTTAAACTCGGACAGTTCAAAATTGGCAGTAATTGTTTTCGAAAGGCCAAACAAAAATATTTGTGAGAAAGTATTTTGGAAAAAGTGTTTCTCACACAAATTTAGCAAATAAAAAATAGTTTTTTTATTCAATTTAAGCTAAACAAAGAGTGAAGTACAAAAACGCGAGAATCCAGCGTGGAGGTCCAACATGTCAAGAAAGTTGTGCCAGAAATATAACCAGGAACAGCCTATGGACCCTTGTGTTATGTCCCGCATGCACTGATCAGAAATATAACCAGGAACAGCCTGTAGACCCTAGTGTTATGTCCCGCATGCACTGATCAGAAATATAACCCGGAATCCATCTCCCACCAGTCTTGGGGACCAACCTCCCATCTTCCACCAATCTTGGGGGCCAACCTCCCATCTCCCACCAGTCTTGGGGACCAACCTCCCATCTTCCACCAGTCTTGGGAGCCAACCTCCCATCTCCCAAAGTCTTCCTACAAAAAATAGTTGTGGATTTGATGGTATTTCTTCAAAATTAATAAAAATAATTGAACCTGCTATAATTAAATCATTAACCATATTAATAAACCAAGTGTTAAACACAGGAATTTTTCCTGATGAACTCAAAATTGCCAAAGTAATTCCTATATTTAAGAAAGATGATCCTACATTATTTAAAAATTACAGGCCCATTTCTCTACTTCCAACGATTGCTAAAGTAATAGAGAAAATAATTTTTTCTCAGTTATCATCATATTTCAATGATACTAAACTGCTTTTTGATAATCAGTACGGTTTTAGACCTAACCACTCAACTGAATATGCTGCACTAGAACTAGTAGATAGAATTGTAATGCAAATGGATAAAAATGACGTTCCAGTTAACATATTTCTCGATCTCTCTAAAGCTTTTGACACAATTGACCACACAATTTTATTAAGCAAATTGAGATATTATGGCATGATGCAGGTCTATTTCTGTTAAAAAATTATTTAAGTAATCGGAAACAGTATGTTGAAATTGAAGAAATAAGGTCTGAAATTCTTCCAATAACAGTTGGTGTCCCACAAGGTTCAATCCTTGGGCCATTGCTATTTATCATATATATATAAATGACTTCTCACAAGCTAGTAGCATATTTAAATTTATAATGTATGCAGATGACACAACATTATTTAGTACTTTAACATCTTTTAGGGATAATACACAAGATAACACAATTGAATCTGTAATAAATGCTGAACTTTCCAAAGTTGTTGAATGGTTAAAAATAAATAAACTATCACTAAATAAAGCTAAATCTAAATATATGATTTTTCATGTCCCCAGTAAAGGTATACATTCCCTTACACTTAACATAGATAACACAAATATTGAAAAAGTGGATGAATTTAATTTCTTAGGGTTAATCCTGGATTCAAATTTAAATTGGAAAAAACATACAGAAAAAATAGCTAATAAATGTTCAAAAATGATTGGCATATTAAATAGGCTAAAATATGTTTTGCCTCTAGAAATAAAAAAATTGTTATATAACTCATTAATATTATCACATATAAACTATTGTATTATGGCATGGGGATACAAAGGAAACAGTTTAATTAAAATTCAGAAAAGAGCTGTTCGTATAATAACTTTAAGCGGATATAATTCACATACTGAGCCACTTTTTAAGCAACTTAATTTGTTAAAGATAGAAGATCAATTAAAGTTACAAGAATTAAAATTTTACTTTAAATACATCCATAGACACTTACCTGTCTATTTATTAAACTGGCAGATTACTCCAAATGTTAATATACACCTTCATGACACTCGGAAGTCTAAAAATATACATACTGCCAGAACTAAACATGAATTTGCAAAAAAATGTCTTAAATATAATTTGCCATTCATTATAAACCACACTTCTGATATAGTGAAAGAAAAGATATATACTCATAGCCTACGAGGCTTTACAATTTATGCAAAAAACTTTCTTCTGCAAACATATAAAGACACATGTACACTTCCAAACTGTTATTCATATCACCAAAATCAGCAATGCTAATTGTTCATTAATGGATGGAAACTCTTACACACACTTGACCATATTAACATGTATAAAAAAAACACTTACTGCCAGATAAAATTCGCATGCTTGTATAATTGAGATAGACATGTAATTAAAAAGGCCAACAAAATAAAAACATTATTAGTCATAACTGGGGTGGCTCCTATGATAGCGACAGTATGTCTTAATGGGAGCCACTGATCCCTACTTGTTTTAACATTAAAGATGTATGCACACCAGTATTATTATATATGTGCATATATTTTATTTGTGTTGATGCATATCTCTATTGTTTCATTATTTGTTATTTTTTTGGGGTCAAAAATAAACTTCTTGTTCTTGTTCTTGTTCTTGTTCTCCCACCTGTTTTGGGGGCCAACCTCCCATCTCCCACCTGTATTGTGGACCAACCTCCCATATCACACCTGTTTTGGGGGTCAACCTCCCAACTCCCAACTGTTTTGGGGTCCAACCTCCCACCAATCCCATCTACCACTTATTTTTGAAGTCAACCTCCCACCATTTTTAGGACCAACCTCCGACCTGCATCACATGCCTCGTGTATCGACTGCATATTTGTGGACTAGTTGAAAACCTGATAAATTTTCCTAACGGACAAGTAGATTTTTTACGGAAAAATTTCATATTGTTCAACTCTGCAGACGGATAGGTTGAGGGTCTGGGAGTGGTGCACAGTGAGGATAACTAACACACGTGATAGTGCAATTAACATTATGATAATAATGGAAAATTACCAAAATTAAACAGTAGAACAAATTAGTATATAACTTGCAAGAGTGTCCAACTTGTTATTAAAAGAGGGAGATGTTCCTTTTGAATGGAAAGAAGCAAACATCATACCATTATTTAAAAATGGTTCTAGATATCAGTTAAGAAAAAACTAATTATACCTCTGTATAAAGCAATAGTTAGACCTCATTTAGAATACTGTATACAAGCGTGGAGACCATATCACTCAAGAAAGATAGTAGAACTAGAGGACATGAGGTAAAGTTAGTAAAGGATCAGTGTAGATTATGTGTGTGTGTGTGTGTGTGCGTGCGTGCGTGCGTGCGTGCGTGCGTGTGTGTGTAAAATCAATCTTATTAATAGTATACTGCTACTGCTGCTGCTACCACTGCTACTACTGCTGCTGCTACAGCTGCTACTGCTGCTGCTGCTGTTGCTGTTGCTACGATTACCACGGCATCTATCATGTCACAGTAGGTGGACGTTAAAAGTAGCTTAGGGATCATAAACTGCCCGATATAAAAATCTAATAATGAAAACAGAAGAAAAACGAAGGCAACGAATCGTTTATTTCCGTGCAACACATATTGCCAAGAATCTGCGCGATGTATTTTTCTCGATCGACGATCGGTGACCTGCACGACTTCAGTCTCGGGTCGACATTGATGACCACTGACGTGTTCCGCAGATAGACTTGCCGTGGTCACATCGCCAACTCTGAAACCAACGTTTATGATACAATCAATGCGTGTTCCACGTTAACAATTGCACCAGTTATTCGTACTGCTTCCACACATTATATAAAGTGTTGAACTAACCCCAAACAACGTCAACGTGTTTCCTAATGTAGAAATGCATAATCGTAGCTAACTGCTACAGAACACAGCACGACTTTGGGAGTGTACGGGTAACGTCTGTCGTTCATCGCATGACTAACAACATTGACTAGACTCTATTTCATCGTATATGATTGTAAGGTATAATCTGCTGCTTCTTATTCCCTTGAAAAATAAACCCTTTGTGTGAACCATGCCTTCATCATGTTATGTTTGGGATAATTGTTAAACAAGATTTAAACATAAAACGTAAAACTATAGTTCACTTAAAATACACAATTCCTACTGCTTTATGGTGTTGTCATTCTTATGACGTCACTGCACAATTACTAGTAACTACACTAAGAACGTAGCATAGGTAAATAATTCACTAATGGTAGTTTTAACTTGTTTAGTTAATGTCACTCGTCTACCTTCAACAGTTCAAAATTTATAAATATATCCTTTCCAGTTTGGTTTTGACTTTTCGTCGACAACAATTTTGTTAAGCAAATGCCTTTATTATTTATATGTTTTGAGTAATTCTAGGCAAAGTATCATAATACAATATCGAGTATAACAATACCTTGCTACGTCACACTGCAGTGTCATTAGTCACATTAATCAGACAGTGGGAACTAGACAAATTAAGTTCCTCTAAATTATTATATTAAGAATAAAGCAATTGTAGGAGCAATATGCGTTAACAATTGGCTAATTATTATTTTTCTCTCTGCGCTCTTTCACTGTTTCTGTTCGTTCACTTACTTCAGAAAGGAACGCACAGTATTCCGATCAGTCGACGGTTCTTGCAGCAGTAGCGTGTCATACGGAGCCTCCATCGCATTCTGGGTGGGAAGAATATGTTTATGTAATATACAGGTCATGAATGTGTGTATATATGCACGTACATATGTATGTATACGTATGTATATATGTATGACAGCCCTGAAAAACCAATACTGCGAATACTATAAATATTGCGATACATCGTTGTGCAAAATATAACTACAAAACTATAACAAATTTGTATTTAACTTAACAGTGTACTCTCAATCACGGCGGAAGTTAATAGTATTGATATGTAATGTTTTACTAGTGGCATGTAATTACCTCATCTTGCTTCTTAACAGGTAACAGAGAGAGAGAGACAGACAGACAGACAGACAGACAGACAGGCAGAGACAGACAGACAGACAGACAGAGAGAGAGGGGGGAAGGAGGAATATAGAGAGGAAGAGTGAGCTATGACCGGAACCGAGCCTCTGTTTGGACAATGGTGAGAGAGAGAAGAGAGAGAGAGAGAAGCGAGAGAAGAGACAGAAATAGGGAGAGAGAGAGAAGAGAGAGAGAGAAGAGAGAGAGAGGGAGAGAAGAGAGAGAGAAGAGAGAGAGAGAAGCGAGAGAAGAGACAGAGATAGGGAGAGAGAGGGAAAGAGAGGAAGGAGGAAGATAGAGAGGAAGAGTGAGCTATGACCGGAACCGAGCCTCTGTTTGGACAGTGGTAACGGTCATGGTCGCTAAGTGACGTTACTTACTTGTAGCACGTGTGACGGCGCCGCCACCAACCACAACGTCGCTTCACTCTGACCTTGACCCACTTAAGCTTGTGACACGGGGGCTGAGGTAGGATGGTGTGACATCCCCCACACAGCGCGTCTCGGACTGAAGGGAATATAGATCCGCATGATCCATGACTGAACAATTATTTAAATATAAAGTTTTGATAGCATGTCACAAAAAGTACGGAATTGCTGATACCAAAAACCACACGAGTTGTATGTTAATCTGGCTTATACTTCTCCAATATGAAGACACGCATCACTGCATCGTTAAAACCATAGCAGTACAGTCGATTTGAATTTCTACACTATTGGCGCCATGTTCGGGAAGTAGTTATGAACAGCGTTAATTTAGCAGGCGATATTACTACAATTTTGTTTTATTTTGAAACGATACGTTAGGATTGATTGAGAAAGGTCACCATATGTATATAAGTAGCGACATCCGCAAACAGCAGCTTAAGCAGAAGGACTATCACATGTGGACATACGATGTCTTTTCTCTCGGTCAATCACTTCTCCTTCTTCCTTCTCTACAGCCGGGCCATCGACATTGGTTTCCATGTCTCCCGTCTCCCTCCTTTCCCGGTCCAGTTCATATTCTTGGTCGTCGTCTACGTGTTCCGTCTCATCGTGTCCAGCCTCGCCGTGAGCCACAGCTAGGAAGACCAGCAGGCAGCAGACGACGAAGATGCCTTTCAACCGCATTGTCCACACTACGTGAGTGACCAGAGAAGGAGTCAGGACAAGTGGTGTATTTAGGAGGGAGGGGGGCACTGGGTCATCGTCCCCTTTTGCTTACTGTTTTTCGTGTGTGGGTGCGTGTGTGCGTGCGTGCGTACGTATGTGTTTGTGAAATTGGAGACCACCTATATTAAATGCCCATATCAACATAAAAAATTGTCACAGTAATAAATAGTTTATATATATATATATATATATATATATATATATATTAGCTTTAGTGTATTTATACGAAGATGGCTCTAACAGTAGTCAGAGATATTAGCTATAATAAACTTACTTACATTTATCGTAAAAGACTACTTATAACGTCTATGCTAACACTTGGTAAAGGCAACTTTTAATTCACGTATATCAACACACCAGCAATATCGACTAAACATTTGCGACTTTGCAAGCAACACCACACTGAACGAACTTTAAATAACATTCCTCTCTATCAAGACCAACCTTCGTGAAACGGTGACCGACGAAACCTGTGATGTCGACGATGAACTCTGAAGAGGTGTAGAAGCAGACGAGGTGACGATAGCTGGTGTTCGCCGAACACATATTTATACACAACAAATATCTACCCACGTGACAATTCCGAGTAAGTGCATTGGTGAATTCAGTGGTATTTTGAGTCTGTAATCTGTTGGCAATTGGCCAACTTTTTGAAATTAATGACTATGTTTTACCAACTTCGCGAAATTGATGGCCATGTTTATTACGCGGTTTAAAGTACGTTATAATAAATTAGATATACACAGAGGGTCGTCTTCAGGTGAAAATATTGGTGCGTACTGAGGCAATGCGTAGTAAACGCATGCATTGCAAAATGAGACAATCTAGCCTTCTATGAAGGCTCCAGGTATTGTGCCGTGTTGCACCAAGCAGTCTGTTGCTCGATTGTCGTTTGTGTTAAATGGTTACACCGCGGAAACCAGTTTGGATGGTGCGAAATATGTGATCGAAAATGTATCGTACAGCATACAGAAAACAATGCAGAGTTTCCAGGAGTGGCTTAGAGAGAGTCGTTGTTAAGATTGGGGTAACACTGTTTGTATTCAACTCAAGTATAGTTCAGCTATGTTTACGAGTACTGGGTTTTTCCAGTTAATGAAATTTATGGATCTGTCTAAGGCTCGGGGCGAATAAATTAGTCTATAAAGTATTCGCTTAACAATCACACCTTGGCATTTTACAACGCTGTCGGCTATTTGGATATAACACCTGTACACGCACGCACGCACGCACGCACGCACGCACGCACATACGCACGCACGCACACACACACACACAGTTGTTCATTGGCAAGAGACACAACAGTTGCACTTTTAACAGTTGCTCGTTGGCAAGAGAAACCTGCACAATTCACTTAGTTATAAATGAATACCTTGAATACCTTGAATACCTTGAATACCTTGAATACCTGGAATACCTTGACTACCTTGAATACCTTGAATACCTTGAATACCTTGAATACCTTGAATACCTTGAATACCTTGAATACCTTGAATACCTTGAATACCTTGAATACCTTGAATACCTGGAATACCTTGACTACCTTGAATACCTTGAATACCTTGAATACCTTGAATACCTTGAATACCTTGAATACCTTGAATACCTTGAATACCTTGAATACCTTGAATACCTGGAATACCTTGACTACCTTGAATACCTTGAATACCTTGAATACCTTGAATACCTTGAATACCTTGAATACCTTGAATACCTTGACTACCTTGAATACCTTGAATACCTTGAATACCTTGAATACCTTGAATACCTTGAATACCTTGAATACCTTGAATACCTTGAATACCTTGAATACCTTGAATACCTGGAATACCTTGACTACCTTGAATACCTTGAATACCTTGAATACCTTGAATACCTTGAATACCTTGAATACCTTGAATACCTTGAATACCTTGAATACCTTGAATACCTTGAATACCTTGAATACCTTGAATACCTTGAATACCTTGAATACCTTGAATACCTTGAATACCTTGAATACCTTGAATACCTTGAATACCTTGAATACCTTGACTACCTTGACTACCTTGAATACCTTGAATACCTTGAATACCTTGCCATACACGGCGTTTGGGTTAACTTATTGAATATATTTCATACAATTGAGTCAACGTGGCTAAATAAAACCCCGGGTTGTCGGCTGTCGTCCAAAAGAGCGGGGTTAACTTTGTAACTCCTTTGAGCGTCGTTGCCGTGGACGGTTGGCGTGTAACAAATAGTGTAGCTTCTCACTGGTGAGGGGCCAAGACAAATACATATACTGGTGCTAAAGTAAGGATTAAAAATGTTGTGTGTTTCTTTGTCGTGTCAGTCCATTCTTACCCATAACGTATTAATATATATGCGTGACGTCTTGTGGCGAGACGATGTAAACGTGATAGATGCAGCACCAACACCTACTATTTACGTTCTCCTTATTCATTATTTTACCTGCCGTGATATTACCTACTCAGAAAGCTATTTTGCCATAGCACAGAAAAGTGCTCCAGAAACGCATTATTTATATCTAACTGCAATTTTAATTGTTCTTAAAACAGTTTGACTTATTATTATTATTGTGTTGCACAAAAAAGTTACATAGCTTACCTTACAATTTATTTGGAATATAAAAACAACTCGATTTTTATATACAAATAGTGACTGTCTATAAAACATATGATTTGCTTTCTTTTCTATTGAAAATGGTTCATCATTTACTTTTTTAAATGCATTTAGTCATGTATGCCTACAGAACACTTAGTATGGAAACATTCAGCCAAGCAACAATCAGTACGTGAAAGCTATTCATTGATATAATCCAATCACATTCTATATCCAGATACTCAATTTTACACACTGACTACCCAGTATGGATCCGGGTCACCAGCTGGTCGAACACAAGCTGAGCACCCACCCTCTTCGTGTTTCCTAATCATTCATTATATGGCTCAGTAACGTCTGTGTTTTCCAATATAGAAAGGGAACAAGTTCCAAAAACTACATTACACTTTTCAAAGTCGTCTAGGATAGATTTGGTCTCTCCGGCGTGGAAACAACAGGTAGTGTAGAGAAAAATGTGACAGCACAAATTATTGGAAGCATCACTTGGGCGAGGGATGAAAAGTAGCAAGGGAGGGGGCGTGGTATGATGAGGGTGAAAGGATGACTGAGTGGTGGAAAGGGTGTATGATGCAAGCTGGGGAACAGCCAGTATGAGTTAGGGGGTGGGAGGGAATGCACATATTTCCATTGTTTCAAACCCATAGACGCCCTAAGGATCCCTGCTCATGGAGATTGTACTGCTACGTCGTATAAATGTTGAATCAATGTTCAACTTACCTTGTGATAAACTAAATTCAAGCACTTAGCAGCAGCATGTGTTACTGAAATTGGTGAACTGATAATTGTTAGTTGCACTGAGTATAAACATTACAAAACACTGCATGTCTAGCCGAACCATTGCCTGTCTAACGGAACCATTGCATGTCTAACGGAACCACTGCATGTCTAACGGAACCATTGCTTGTCTAACGGAACCATTGCCTGTCTAACGGAACCATTGCATGTCTAACGGAACCATTGCCTGTCTAACGGAACCACTGCATGTCTAAGGGAACCATTGCATGTCTAACGGAACCATTGCCTGTCTAACGGAACCATTGCATGTCTAACGGCACCATTACCTGTCTAACGGAACCACTGCATGTCTAACGGAACCATTGCATGTCTAACGGAACCATTGCCTGTCTAACGGAACCATTGCATGTCTAACGGCACCATTGCATGTCTAGCCGAACCATTGCATGTCTAGCCGGACCACTGCATGTCTAGCCGAACTATTGCATGTCTAGCCGAACCATTGTATGTATAGCCGAACCAATGAATTGGTTGTGCATGTTAAATGATCGTCAACATGTAACTGAGTTTAATCCCAATGGGTACAATTAAATGTATGACGCAATATAGAAGACCTATGCCGGTGTGCATTCTGTGATCCAGGTGATACCCATAGTGAAAGTGTACATTTAACACCACATATGTTCTATGGGACCGAGTTTCGGTGTAGATAACAAATCTTGAGATGTTGGACTATAAGCAAGTTCATAAAGATGAATGATGTGTTCTAACATAGCGCGGTATCCAGTCATTAGTGTAACTCAAAGCGCTGTTCACTTCAACCCTGGCATATCAGTTCATTTGAACACCTGTGTCCTTCGGAAGAGACACTAAACGCCGTTGGTCCCTTCTATCTGGTGTCTATGCCATGGGAAGTAAAACCTCCCACACAGAGAAAAGAAAAAAATTGGCATGGATTCACTAATTCTAGAGAAGGAGACTCTGAAATAAACCCCCGGCGCAATATCCTAGTAGGACTTTGCTGGATAATCATCCAGATCCAGAACGTTTCTGAGAAACATTCAGCCAAGCAACAATCAGTACGTGAAAGCTATTCATTGATATAATCCAATCACTGCCTATAAACAGATACTCAATTTTACACACTGACTACCCAGAGAAGAGTCAACAGTTTGTTGACTCCATCGGACAGGCGCTCTCCAACACACCCTGCAGTGCAGAAGCGAAATTGAACATTCTTCGTGACACTGTGTACAACACTGCACTCATAGTATGTGAAAAAAAGGAACCGTGTGACATTGACTGGTTCGAAGCAAACATCGCTGTCTTGAAACGAAGCAAAGTTCAAGCCATGAACGTGAACACACTTAGAGCGCAGTAGACTGGCGCTCGGCGTTGCGTTAACGATTGTTCTAACTCTGCCAGAGCATCCAACTGTCGTCCAATACATGGGACACTGGAGACATATATGGTGGAGGAAAGAAATCAACAAGTCCATCCGTAAAGAAGACAGCTTCATTGAAAACAAAGACAGGAGAAGTTGTCACCCACTGCATTTGAAGTAAGACCACCACAAATAAACAACGTTTGTGTCCAACGATGAACTGTGTTCATGTTGCTGGCGTGTTCATTGGAAACATGGGTCTAGTTGATGCAACAACACTACTGCTAGTTTGTGCTTGCAAGCTGTTATACTGAGTAAGCTCTTAGTAATTTACACATCATTCAAGCCTACTCATCATTTGTTTGAGAAACCCAGGAGTAGTCGTGTTTCAATGAGCGAGGCTGTATGTACAAACGGTGGAAGCAAAGCTGTCCACTCATGTGGCAGTAGAAGAACCCCTGTAAACCACGCTGTACCGCCAAACGCTGCCAAAAACGGGAAACATGCACTTTTGCAGCACCTACAAGAACATCTCTGCATCTGCTGGCTTAATTGTCTCAGCTTTTTAGCTATGGCAGTGTAATGCGCATACGATTAACTTATTTGGTCCGCTAGGCCTACCGATCACGTGGGCGACCTGCTACCGCCCTGATATTATGTCCGTGATAATTATCCACACTAACGTTTGACGCCGTAAACTCTACACGAAAAGCCGCCAGCAATAAGAATTTCAGAAATGGCTCGTTTGACCGAAGTTGTTAGATTTAAGAGCCCCCTCCCCGGGACGCAACATTATTTATATTATTTAATAGCCCCCCTGGACGCAACATTATTTATATTACCCAGGCAGCATTCAGGTTTCAACTAAAGATAGGGGATTTTTCGACGTCTTCGCCTACATCTATCCCTAACATTTACGACCACGTTATTTCCGAACTAAATCAAATTGGCTACGCTACGTAACATTTTACAGACGGGTAATTTTCTCGTTCGCGCTTGAATTCTGTTATGTTTATTGCCGCAGTTTCCCATACATGGTAGAATGGCGGTGTTTTTGTATACATGACTACGTTTATTCCATTACCTTACCTCTAGAGTAACTTCCCAACATTTTGTTGCCCAATTGTAAAATCATATTGAGAGATAAAAGTAAAGGTTTTGTTACTACAATTGTTTGGTATAAAATAATAGAATAATGCGTAATATATGATTACATAAATATGAAATTGTAAGTCAATTATGTTGATGCAATATGTGCATGCTGATCAAATTATATTTGTTTCACTTCCTTAGTACAATATGCACAAGAAAGATATTATATTTGACTACAATGTATGTGTGCATGCATGTGTGTATGTACGCACACATTCATGCATGTATGTAAGTATGTATGTATGTATGTATGTATGTATGTATGTATGTATGTATGTATGCATGTATGCATGTATGCATGTATGCATGCATGCATGCATGCAAGTATGCATGTATGTTTGTAGGTATGTATGTATGTATGTATAAACTCTATTTTAATATACATATATTGACTGTCTATAAAATGTATGATTTGTTTTGGCTTCTGTTGAAAATGTGTCATCATTATTTTGTAAATGTATTTAGTGACGCAGACATACATTCACACTTAGTATGAATCCGGGTCCCCGGCTGGTCGAACAAAAGGGGAACACCACACCACACGTGTTTCCTAATCATTTATGTTATGGGTCAGTAAAGTGTGTGTGTGTTCCAATACAGTAAGGGAACAGATTCTAAAATACCGATAACTATTGCATTGCAAGAATCCTCGGTACATATCTACACGCACCACAGTCTTCACAGTCATCTAGGATGACATTTTGTTGGGATAGATTTGGTTTCTCCAGCTTGGAAACAACAGGTGGTGTAGGGAAAAATGTGACAGCACAAATTATTGGAAGCATCCCTGGGGCTAGGGATGAAACGTAGCGGGGGAGGGAGAGTGACATAATGAGGGTGAAAGGATGGATGAGGGATGGAAAGGGCGTAGGATGCAAGCTGGGGAACAGTATTTAGGGTTTAGGAGGTGGGGAGGGAAAGGACATCAGTAGTATTTCCATTGTTTCAAACCCATTGATGTTCTATGTTTCCCAGTTCATGGAGATGATTGTACTACTACGTCAGATAAATGTTGAATCAATGTTCAACTTACCTTGTGATAACCTAAGTTCAAGCGCTCAGTAACAGCATGAGTTATTGAAATGAGTGAACTGATAATTGTTAGTTGCAATGAGTACATATATTGCAAACCATTGCATGTCTAGCCGAACCAATGAATTATTTTTCCGCGTTAAATGATCGTCAACATGTAACTGCCTAAATCCCAGTGGGTATAAATGTATGTCGCAATATTGACATATGCCGGTGTGCATTTTGTGAACCAGGTGTTACCCATAGTGAGATAACACCTTTAGCAACATACATCTTTTATGGGACCGAGATTGGATGCAGATAACAAATCTTGAGATATCAGACTATAAGCCAGTTCACAAAGATGAACGATGTGTTCTAACATAGCGCGGTATCCAGTCATTGGTGTAATTCAAAGCGCTGTTCACTTCAACCATGACATATCGGTTCATTCGAATAACAACTTTACCTGTGTCTTTCGGAAGAGACACTAAAAGCCGTTGGTCTCTTCTACCTGCTGTCTATGCCAGGGGACGTAAAATATCCCACGCAGGGAAAAGGAAAACAATGGTCATGGACTCACTAACTCTACAGAAACTAGGAAACTCTGAACAAACTCTCAGCGCAATATCCTAAAAGTGCTTTGCTGAGTAATTATCTAGATTCGGAACGTTTTTGAGAAACATTCAGCCAAGCAACAATCATTACGTGAAAGCTATTCATTGATATAATCCAATCACTGTCTATATCCAGATACTCAACTTTACACATTGACTTCCCAAGCCGGGAACGTGAACGCATTTAGAGCTGAGCGCAATAGACTGGCGATCGGCGTTGCGCTAACGGTTGTTGCAACTCTGCCAGAG
Organism: Lamellibrachia satsuma; assembly: GCA_033239005.1. Classification (NCBI taxonomy): domain Eukaryota; kingdom Metazoa; phylum Annelida; class Polychaeta; order Sabellida; family Siboglinidae; genus Lamellibrachia; species Lamellibrachia satsuma. The sequence continues at coordinate 3,039,174 of BSQZ01000033.1, forward strand.
CATCCAACTGTCGTCCAATACAAGGGACACTGGAGACATATATGATGGAGGAAAGACGTCAACAAGTTCATCCGTAAAGAAGCCTGCTCCATTGAAAACAAGGACATGAAAAATCGTCACTGACTGCATTTGTAGTAAGACAACCACAAATAAACAACGTTTGTATCCAACGATGAACTGTGTTCATGTTGCTGGCGTGTTCATTGGAAACATGGGTCTAGTTGATGCAGCAACAACATTGCTAGTTTGTGCTTGCAAGCTGTTATACTGAGTAAGATGTTAGTAACTTACACACATCATAAAGTGCCTACTCATAATTTGTCTGAGAAACCCAGGAGTGGTTGTATTTCAATGAGGGAGCTGTAGATACCGACAGTGGAAGAGCTCAGCAAAGCTATCGACTCATGTGGCAGAAGAAGAACCCAGGTAAACGACGCTGTACCGCCAAACGTTGTCAAAGACGGGAAACATGCACATTTGCACCACCTGCAAGAACATCTCTGCATCTGCTGGCTTCATTGTCTCAGCTTTTTAGTTATGACACTGTAATGAGCATACGATTAACTTATTTGGTCCGCTAAGCCTACCGACCACAGTGTAAAGTCATGTACCCCTCTAGTTATGACAGGGAGACAAGTTGTGTGTAAACGGATTGACTAAGTAAGCGAGTGCGGACGAATAGGTCAGCCTCCTAGAAAAGGCTATATCGAAACAAACTGTCCCAGTAGAAGACTACAACTATATTAACGATGTCTGCTGACCCGTCCTAGAATACCTACTGCACTCAAAGATGTTGTTCTAGAAAGCGACCAGTGTAGTTACATAAAGCATCCAGGGGAGTGTCCAGATATATATTTGCGTAGGTTAGCCTGGGATGTCCAGAATAGTGGTCCACGACTGAGACTGCTCTGCCGACTTATAAGGACATGCCCTCCCTTCTGGGAGGACTGATCATGACTGTGCCTGGCGCAAGAGAGCGTATAAATGGACGCCAAAAATACAGATAGTCAGTTTTAGTTTAGTCTTGGTGGAAGAGCTTAGAATGAGTGGTAGCTTGGTCTTGATGGAAGAGAGTTAGTTTAAGTTTAGCCTCGATGGAAGAGTGTTTAGTTTTAGTTTGGTCTTGATGGAAGAGTGTTTAGTTTTAGTTTGGTCTTGATGGAAGAGTGTTAGAATGAATTTTAGTTCTAGTGTTGGTGGAAGAGAGTTAGAATGGGTTTTAGTTAGTCAGTTCTGGTGGGCGTACGACTACGCATAGATCTGTCATTATGTAGTCTTAGACAACATAAATGATTGTCTATGTATGTAACTGTATCAAATTTTGTCTGATTAAAGTCATAACGAGTTTACCTGGAATCTTCTGAGTGAAGTGAGTTCTTTCTATTACTGTGGTTATTGATGTCATTAAGCTAACCCTGAACGCAGTAGGGGGGACGCTTGTGACTAGGTAACTAACGGTATAGACGTAAGAAATGAGACACTCACTTTTGTAAAACAGCTTGTTTATATAACAACATTAGAAAGACAGCTGAATTTTATAACGTGGGTGAGCTGACGCCGTGAACTCTACACGAAAAGCCGTCAACAACAAGATTTTCAAAACTGGCTCGTTTGACCGAGTTCGTTAGATTTATGAGCCCTAGACGCAACACTATTGACATTACTCAGGCACAATTCAGGTTTCAACTAGAGACAAGGGATTTTTCGACGTCTTCGATTGCATCTAACCCTAACATTTACGACCACGTTATTTCTGATCTTTTGGGCTACGCTACGTAAATTTTACAAACAGGTAATTTTCGCGTTTTCGCTTGAATTCTACTCTCTTTATTGCCGCAGCACTTTCTAGCTGTGTGTTATTTTTGACGGTTTCCCATACATGGTAGAATGGCAGTGATTTCGTATACATGCCTATGTTAATTCCATTACCTTACATCTAGAGTAACTTCCCAACATGTTGTTGCATTAAAGATATGATATTTGGCGCGCGTCTGTGCATGTGTGCATGCGTATATATATATATATATATATATATATATATATATATATATATATATATATATATATATATATATATATATATATATATATGTATGTATATATATATATATATATGTGTGTGTGTGTGTGTGTGTGGTGCGTGCGTGCGTGCATGTGTGTGTGTGTGCGTTTGCGCATGTATGGACGTATGCATGTCTGCATGTCTGCATGTATGTATGTATGTATGTATGTATGTGTGTGTGTGTGTATATATGTATATATATGTGTGTCCCACTACGATAGCATTGACGTAACATTAAGCATGCGATAGTGTACACATCTTTCGTAACATTTCGTGAAATTTTTCACAAATGTAGATAATTCTCAGAAGTTGAAACGTGTCTGTGATAAATGTATGCAATACAAGATAAAAACTGAAATTGTCAATTTGTCATACTGAACTTGCTAGCCGGATTGCCCGTGTTCTGAAAGTATTGCCAACCTTTTGACAACCCAAACTTATGTGCTATTGTTAATAGCGAGGGGTGTGCTCTCGACGTCTTAACAATAACATTTCTAATGTCTCCAGTAGACGAATGCTAATGTTTCTTGACGCAGAATTGATCTGGACTGGGAAACACGCACCAAGCGAAACATTTAGGTCATAAGGTCAGTTTGACCGAGCGTCGTCTTTGAAGAAGGCTGGGTTTTTCCAAGTGTGTAAAATTTATAGCTACATCTATGAGCACTAGGTTTATCCAGGTTTATGGAATTAATGGATGTTGTTGACGTTAGCGGACAACGCCGTCTATAAATTATTCGCGTTACTTCAATCAGGAGAAGTTATATAGCATATCAACATTTCGCGCGTCTCTGCAGCTGTAATTTGATTAAATACGTCTACAAATTTAACAAAAAGGAATTATTGACATAACTTAATAAAAGTAATACGTATTTGATATATTACAATTATACGTATTATACGAATATATGTTAAAAGAAGATGTGATTTAATTGTGGACAACGCAACAGCAGCAGCAGCAGCAGCAGCAGCAGCAGCAGCAGCAGCAGCAGCAGCAGCAGCAGCAGCAGCAGCAGCAGCAGCAGCAGCAGAAACAACAGCAACAGCAGCAACAACAGCGGCAGCAACTACAGCAGCAGCAGCAGCAACAGCAACAACAACAGTAGTAGTAGGAGCAGCAGCAGCAACAGCAATAGCAGCAGAAACAACAGCAGTAACATCAGCAACAACAACAACAGCACCAGCAGAAACAACAACAACAGCAGCAACAACAACATCAGCAGTAGCAGCAACAACAACAACAACAGCACCAGCAGCAGCGGGAG
>BSQZ01000033.1:3047500-3050000 GCA_033239005.1 Lamellibrachia satsuma
AGGCGTTGCAAAGTTAACCTCGCTCTTTTGAAGCGTGGTAGCGTGATAGCGTGATTGTGTGTGTATGTGTGCGTGCGTGCGTGCGTGCGTGCGTGCGTGCGTGCGTGCGTGCATGCGTGTTTGTTGGTATTGCGAATCTTACCAACTAGTCAGCTTTTTTCAGGACGTCATGCCAAACCGACCTATTTACCAGGACACTTGTCACGTGTGATCAATTAATGAGACGGGACCAATACTGACGTCATCATCAGAGTCCCTAGTGTTGAGAGCCAGATTCTAACACCAAACATGCCGTGTCTGGTCCGGGTCTTGACCCCAGTATCTAAAACTAACGCGTACAAAGCGGTTGCTTCAGAATCACACCAATCTCTGGTACTGCCAAGTCAGAGATGTCATGACTTATTTAAGCAACCAATCCCACTAACGATTAAGGTACATGTACCATCATATCTAGAGGCGATGAAGCAAATGTCGTGTTTGTAAATACACTGTTAATTCCTATTCCAGCAATCCAGTACACATCCCTACACACCGATCTTCACCACAAATAAACAATATTTGTTCTGCACAAACCAAAATAATATGTTCGACCAAATGAATTTCCATGAAATTTCATGAAATGTATAAGAGAAATCGCGACGAAACATCAAATAAATTCTAAATTCACTGTAAATGTAAAGCTGAAAACAATAATTAACTTACTGTTGTACAACACGTCAACCATATATAAACGTCATAACCAGATTGAATATGCCGTCGTATGCCGGAGAATCTGTCAACATAAATTACACAGGCGATCGGCATTGAGTTGAATACAAACAGTGTTACCCCAATCTTAACAGAGACTCTCTCTAAACCATTCCTGGAAACTCTGCATTGTTTTCTGTATGTTGTATGATACATTTTCGATCACATATTTCGCACCATCCAAACTGGTTTGCGCGGTTTAACCATTCAACACAAACGACAGTCGAGCAGCTGACTGCTTGGTGCAACACTGCACAATTGTCCCATTTTGCAATGCATGCGTTTACTACGCATTGCCTCTGTACGCACCAATATTTTCACCTGAAGACGACCCTTTATGTATATCTGATTTATCGTTTACTTACGCGTAGTAAACATGGCCATAAATTTTGCGAAGTTGGTAAAACATTAATTTCAAAAAGTTGGTCAATTGCCAACAGTTTACAGACGCAAAATACCACTGAATTCACCAATACACTTACTCGGAATTGTCACGTGGGTAGATGTTTGTTGTGTATAAATATGTGTTCGGCGAACACCAGCTATCGTCACCTCGTCTGCTTCTACACCTCTTCAGAGTTCATCGTCGACATCACAGACTTCGTCGGTCACCGTTTCACGAAGGTTGGTCTTGATAGAGAGGAATGTTATTTCAAGTGCGTTCAGTGTGGTGTTGCTTGCAAAGTTGCAAATGTTTAGTCGATATTGCTGGTGTGTTGATATACATGAATTAAAAGTTGCCTTTACAAAGTGTTAGCATATACGTTATAAGTAGCCTTTTACAATAAACGTAATTAAGTTTATTATAGTTAATATATCTGAATACTGTTAGAGACATATATATATATATATATATATATATATATATATATATATATATATATATATATATATATATATATATATATATATATATATATATATATATATATATATATATTGATATGGGCATTTAATATAGGTGGTCTCCAATTTCACAAACACATACGCACGCACGCATGCACGCAGGCACGCACGCACGCACACACAAACACACACAACTGTAAGGAAAAAGGAACGATGGTCCAATGCCCCCCTCCCCCCTAAATACACCACTGGTCCTGACTCCTTCTCTGGTCACTCACGTAGTGTGGACAATGCGGTTGAAAGGCATCTTCGTCGCCTGCTGCCTGCTGGTCTTCCTAGCTGTGGCTCACGGCGAGGCTGGACACGATGAGACGGAACACGTAGACGACCAAGAATATGAACTGGACCGGGAGAGGAGGGAGGCGGGAGACACGGAAACCAGCGTCGATGGCCCGGCTGTAGAGAAGGGAGAAGGAGAAGTGATTGACCGAGAGAAAAGACATAGTATGTCCATACGGTTTAATGCAATAGTCTTTCTGCTTAAGCTGCTGTTTGCTGATGTCACTATATATATATATATATATATATATATATATATATATATATATATATATATGGTGACCTTTCTCAATCAATCAATCTCATTTAAAAATAAACAACATGTTTAGTAATATCGCCTGCTAAATTAACGCTGTTCATAACAGCTTCCTGTACATGGCGCCAATCGTGTAGAAATTCAAATATACTCTACTGCTATGGTTTTAACAATGCAGTGATGTGTGTCTTCATATTTGAGAAATATACTAGGTTAACATACAAATCGTTTTTGATGTCAATAATTCCGTACTTTTTGTGACATGCTATCAAAACTTTATATTTAAATAATTGTTCAGTCATGGATCATGCG
>BSQZ01000033.1:3055000-3077500 GCA_033239005.1 Lamellibrachia satsuma
TATTTGTGGCCGCTGTCGAGATGCCTCTTGAGAGTCGATTTCGGAACCCCGTACGCCTTGGCGATGGCATTTAAGGTTGCATCTCCGTTTCGGAGAGCAGTCAAGACGCGTTCCAAATCGTCTTCAGTCCAACTGCCATATGTGCTCATAATGAACATAAGACAAATAATTGCATCAATGATTGGAAGTCTGTCATGGCACGTTCAGTTTGACTGTGATTTTGTCTAGCATTCTTTGTCGGATTTAGGGTACATTTGGTTCTACATTTGACTGAAATGTGTGAATCTTTTTCGTATGTAACCTGTTCCACCATGATATGGTAACATGGTAAACTAGTGAGTGACTAAGATTGCCCCACCCCTTTGCCTCCTTGCCCCCCTTTGCCCCCCTTTGCCCCCGCCCCCTTTGGCATGTGCCTTTGCGAGATCCTAGATAGCTGAGTGATGGAAAGGGTGGAGGATGCAAGCTGGGGAGGAGTCTGACTGATTTGTGGGGGAGGAATGCACATATTTCAAACCCATTGATGTCCTACGGATCCCTGTTGATGGAGATTGTTCTACTACGTCGGGTAATTGTTGAATCAATGTTCAACTTACCTTGCGACAACCTTGGTTCAAGCACTTCGTAGCAGCGTATGTTACTGAAATTGGTAGACTGATAAGTGTTAGTTGAGTACATACATTACACATCATTGCATGTCTAGCCGAACCAACGAATTGTTTGTGTGTGTTAAATGATCGTCAACATGTAATTGAGTTTAACGCCAATTGGTATAATTATGTGTATGACGCAATATTGAAGACAAATGCCGGTGTTCTTTCTGTGATCCAGGTGTTACCCATAGTGAAAGAACGCATTTATCATATTGTATGGGACCGAGTTTCGATGCAGATTAGAAATCTTGAGATATCAGATTGTAACCCAGTTCATAACGATGAACGATGTGTTCTTAAATAGCGCGGTATCCAGTCTTTGATGCAACTCAAAACATTGTACACTTCAACCCTGGCATATTTGTTCATACGACCAACAACTTAACTTTACCAGTGTCTTTCGGAAGAGAGAGAGAGAGCAAAAGCTGTTGGTCCCTTCTATCTGGTGTCTATGCCAGGGGAAGTAAAATAAATACAGGGAAAAGAAAAAAACGCAACGGAACTCAATATACTGCTGCTCGGCGTTGCACTAACGATTGTTCTAACTCTGCCAGAGCATCCAACTGTCATCCAACGCAATGGACACTGGAGACATGTGTGGTGGAGTAAAGAAGTCAACAAATCCATCCGTATAGAAGACAGCTCCATTAAAAACAAGGACAGGAGAAGTTGTCACCGACTGTATTTGTAATAAGACAACCACAAATAAACATCGTTTGTGTCCAACGATGAACTGTGTTCGTGTTGCTGGCGTGTTCATTGGAAACATGGGGCTAGTTGATGCAACAACACTACTGCTGGTCTGTGCTTGCAAGCTGTTATACTGAGTAAGCTCTTAGTAGTCTACACATCATTAAAACCTACTCATCATGTGTCTGAGAAACCCAGGAGTGGTTGTATTTCAATGAGCGAGACTGTAGATACCAACAGTGGAAGAGCTCAGCAAAGCTAACTGGTCATGTGCCAGTAGAACAACTCCCTGTAGACGACGCTATACCGCCACACGTTGTCAAAGATAGGAAACGTGCACTTTTGCATCACCTGCATGAACATCTCTGCATCTGTTGGCTTAAGTATTTCAGCTTCTTAGCTATGACACTGTAATGAGCATGCGATTAACTTGTTTGGTCTGCAGGCCTACCGACCATGTGGGCGAGCTGCTACTGACCTGATATATGCCCGTGTTAATTGTCCACACTAACGTTTGACGCCGTAAACTTTACACGAAAAGTAGCCAACAACAAGAATTTCAGGAATAGCTCATTTGACCGAGGTCGTTAGTTTTATTCTTTACATTACTCAGGCAGCATTCAGGTTTAAATTTAATTTAATTTACGCACATGTTGTTGGCAACGCTACGTAAAATTTAACAGACGGGTAATTTTAAAGACATGATACAAGGCATCAGCACAGAGGTCAAAGTTAATGGACAGAGACTTGGAAAGTCAGCTGGAATTGATAACATACCAGCAGAACTGGTTCAAGCTGGGGAGGAAGCCTTGATTACCACACTTACAACAATCTGCAACAAGATCTGGCAGACAGGAGAATGGCCCACCCCATGGACTCAGTCACTGATCATCACTCTTCCCAAGAAAGGCAACCTACAGATGTGCTAAAACTACAGAACAATCAGCCTCATCAGCCACCCGAGCAAAGTCATGTTGAAGATACTACTCAACAGACTCAAACCCCAGGCAGAAGAGATTATCGCTGAAGAACAAGCGGGTTTTCGAGCAGGACGGAGCACCATTGAACAGATCTTCAACCTTAGAATCCTTTGCGAGAAACACCTTCAACACCTTCAACATCAGCAAAGCCTGTATCATGTCTTTATAGATTTCAAGAAGGCCTTTGATAAGGTATGGCATGCGGCCCTATGGGCAACCATGAGGAAGTACAACATTGGCTCCAAGCTTGTCCGAACCATTGAAAACCTATATGACAATGCCACCAGTGCAGTAACCTTCAACAGCAGCATAGGAGACTGGTTTCGAACAACTGTTGGAGTTCGACAAGGATGCCTACTATCACCAACGCTCTTCAACATTTTTCTGGAAAGGATAATGACTGATGCTTTAGAAAACCATCAAGGCACTGTCAGCATTGGAGGCAGGACAATCACCAACCTTCGTTTTGTTGACGACATCGACGGCCTAGCAGGAGATGAACAAGAACTAGTCAATTTAGTGGAGCGCCTTGAGAAAACATCTTCATCATACGGCATGGAGATCAGTGCCGAAAAGACCAAACTGATGACAAACAGCACACAAGGCATCAGCACAGAGGTCAAAGTTAATGGACAGAGACTTGAGGCAGTAACAAGCTTCAGGTACTTGGGATCAATTATCACAGATGAGGGTTCCAAACCGGAGATACTTGCCAGGATTGCACAGACAACAGCAGCACTAACAAGGTTGAAACCCTTATGGAACGACAGAAACATCACTGTCAGTTCGAAAATAAGACTGATGCGCTCCCTTGTCATGTCCATCTTTCTGTACGCTTGTGAAACATGGACCCTTTCAGCAGATCTACAGAAGAGGATACAAGCCATGGAAATGAGATGTTTCCGGAAGATCTTGCACATATCATACAAAGACCATGTTACTAACGATGCTGTCCGTAACAAGATCAAACAAGCCATCGGACCATATGACGACCTTCTTACAACAGTTAAGAAGCGTAAACTGAAGTGGTACGGTCATGTATCACGATCATCTGGCCTTGCAAAGACTATCTTGCAAGGTACCGTAAGAGGGGGGAGACGAAGAGGTAGACAGAAGAAGAGGTGGGAAGACAACATCAAAGAGTGGACAGGAATGGAGTTCGCCGTCTCCCAGAGGACTGTAGAGAACAGGGAAACGTGGAGAGAGCTGGTTAGAAAGTCATCAATGGTGCCCCAACGATCCTTACGGGTTATGGGAAAGTGAAGTGAAGTGAAGAATTTTCGCGTTCGCGCTTGAATTTTACTCTCTTTATTGCCGCAGTTGGGTTGTGTTTGTATAAATGCCTGCGTTTATTCCATAGCCTTATATCTAGAATAACTTCCCAACATGTTGTCGCCCAGATGTAATATCATATTCAAAGTATTACCAAACTTTTAACAAACCCAGCTTATATGCTATTGTTAATAGTGTGTGCTCTCGACGCCTTAACAGTAACATTTCTAATGTCTCCAGTAGGTGAAAGCTAATGTTTCTTGAAGCAGAATTTATCTAGACTGGGAAACACGCGCCACGTGACACATTTATATAATTTTGTCGATTTGATTGAGCGTCGTCTTTGAAGAAGGCTGGGTTTTTCCAAGCGGGTAAAATTTATCGCTACATTTACGAGTAGGTCCCTACTGGGTTTATCCAAGTTAATGGAATTAATGGATGTTGCCAAGACCTGAGCGGGCCACCCCGTCTATAAATTATACGCGTTACTTCAATCAGACCGTGACAGTTTACAACGCAGTATGTGGAGAACGTACATAGCATTTCAACATTTCGCGCGTCTGTGCAGCTGTATTTGGTTAAAAACGCTACAAATTTGACAAAAAGGAATTATTGACATAACGTAGTACAATTAACATGTATTCAATATATTACAGTTATACGTATACTACGAATAAAAGAAGGCGACGTGATTCAATTTTGAACAATGACGCAGCAGTAACAGCAGTAGCAGTAGCAGTAGCAGTATCAGTATCAGTATCAGTATCAGTAGCAGTAGCAGTAGCAGTAGCAGTAGCAGTAGCAGTAGCTGTAGCAGTATCAGTATCAGTAGCAGTAACAGTAGCAGTAGCAGCAGTAGCAGTAGCAGCAGCAGTAGCAGCAGCAGCAGCAGCAGTAGCAGCAGCAGTAGAAGTAGCAGCAGCAGCAGCAGTAGCAGCAGTAGCAGTAGCAGTAGCAACAGCAACAGCAACAGTAGTAGCAGCAGTAGCAGCAGCAGCAGCAGCAACAGCAACAGCAACAGCAACAGTAGCAGCAGCAGCAGTAGCAGCAGTATTAAGTGATACTCTGTAGAAACATAAAGCATCTCGCTTCACTTTGTCGGATTTAGGGTACATTTGGTGCTACATTTGACTGAAATGTGTGAATCTTTTTCGTAGGTAACCTGTTCCACCATGATATGGTAGCATGGTAAACTAGTGAGTGACTAAGCTAGCCCCATCCCTTTGCCTCCTTGCCCCCCTTTGCCCCCCTTTGCCCCCCTTTGCCCCCGCCCCTTTGGCATGTGCCTTTGCGAGATCCTAGATACGCCACTGATGGTTTGATGACTTTGATACAAATGAGAAGTTGATGAATGTGACCATGCTAAAATCAACAAATAACTGTAGCAGGGTTTTACTTTGACGTTTGTGTTGTCAGACACGCCTGGCACATTCAATGCCACGCAGAGGCAGAGAGGAAACGATCATCGCAATGCAGCGATTTCGGACCTTCTATTACAAACAAATGAGAGTGGCAGACCTAAATCGCCCTCCTGCACAAGCTGAGGGCGCCGGAGAGTGAAACACTTTGCTGGCTCAGATAAAAAAACATAGATTCAACACAAACAAATCATAAGTACAAACACATCACTCGATTCAGGGTGAGGGACTTAACTTGAATAACTGAATCAAGACTCGATATCTTTGCAAACATGTGCAAGAGTCTGAACAATCCGTAAAACCGGCATTTGCCGAATTAGTCTTTAGTATGCTGACTCCGGACGATGGCTCACAGTATGTCACCGTAGTGATATTCGATTATATGTACAGCATGCACAATGACGCCACCGGTACTAATTAGCTATGTTTATTTCAGGACAAAGACGATATACACAAACACGTACAACCCTGTATTCAGTTACTTCATTTCCAACGAAGCCTGTTTTCTCAGGCTTCGAACTGATGTGGTTTAAACACCACGGCAATGTCCGCAACCCAAGTATTCAATGGAAATTAAACACCACGGCAATGTCCGCAACCCAAGTATTCAATGGAAATTAAACACCACGGCAATGTCCGCAACCCAAGTATTCAATGGAAATTTTTCTGTTGAGTTTTTCGCTCTTGATGTACAAACTGGAACATTCTATTACAAAAAACAACATTTGTAAGCAAGTTGATCTTTGAAACCTTGTTATCTACAACGAAGTGTTTAGCGGAAATGCATAATTTAGTGGTATTGTTCTACAATAAGCGTTCGTTCATTGTTGCCTTGACGCCCTCGTCACCGACTAGACTAGCGTCCCCTGAATGTCTGATTCAGGTTTATTAACAAATGCATGTCAAAGCATTTGAATGCAAATGCAACTGTTTCACTTGATCCAATGCAAATGGAAATGCAAACGCCATTTTTCAGGAACGCATTCAAATACAAATGCAAATGTTCAAACACAAATGCAAATATTTTGGTTACATATTTGAAAATGCATTTGAATTACATTCAAACACAAATGCAAATATTTTGGTTACATATTTGAAAATGCATTTGAATGAAACTCAAACGTTTTGGTCAGTCAGTAAAATTGCCCACTTCGAATTACATGGTATATTATGGTATACCATGATATTACATGGCATACCACGGTATACCATATTATTACATGGTATTACATGGCATTCCATGGCATATCATGATATTACATGGTATTACATTGTATACCATGTTATACCATGGTATTACATGGTACTACATGGTATCACATGGCTTACATGCTAAATTGTGGTAAATCATGCATTTTCATTTATTGTGTATGGTAATTGTATGGTATACCATGGTTTACCTGTCTCAAAGCACAATGGTATTTTAACATGATTTCCCTGTTTCGAAACACCACGATGTACCATGGCTCCCATGGTAAATCATGTTATTTTACCATGGTTTACATGTTTCAAACCGCCATGATATTTTACCTTGGAATATGAAAATGTGTTTTCATCAGGGCAGATCAGAGCGGTATTTAAAATAGTAAAAAAATTATTTGAATATGATACTTTTGGAGTACTATGTCAAATAAAACATTAAAATGTATTTTGAAGATACGTTTTCCACAAATGAAATACTTCTAAAAATTTAGGTTTCAGAGAATGGTCCGCACAGAAAATATTCATGTAACTTGTTTGTTGAGTGAACACATTGCGTTCCTGCACCAGTATTTAACCTATATTTAACTTTAAACTAGGATAGTTCAAAATTGGCAATATTTGTTTTTGAAACGCCAGACAAAGATATTTGTGAAAAAGTATTTTGGAAAAGTGTTTCTCAAACAAATTTCGCAAAAGTATATCAAATAGAAAAATATTTATTTTAGTTAAACAAAAAGCGAAGCAGATAAACTCGAGAATTCAGCGTGGAGGTCCACAAATGGATGTCACCAAAGCTGTTCCAGAAACATAACTTAAACCAGCGGACGTTTGCGTTGTGTCCCGCATCCACTGATCGCATACCTCTGAATAAAGCAATACTTAGGCAGCTTTTAGAATATTGTATAAAGCTAGGAGACTATATGGTAAGAATTTCATAGATACGCTTTAACGAATACAGAGTAGAACAACTAAAGTTATTCCAGAACAGAAAGCCCGCCGCACACTGCCCGACTGTCTACGATCCGCCTCATCTCGACCGTCGTAGACAATCGGGCGGTGTGCGGCTTAAGAGGAGATCAAAGTGAAGTTTTCAAGATATTTAATGGATTTGAAAATATTGATAGAAATTTTTTTGCTCAAGAAAGATAGTAGAACTAGAGGACATGAGGTAACATTTGTAAAGGATCAGCCTAAATTGGATATCAGGCAGTACTCGGTCTCACATAGGACAATACATGAATGGAACAAATGATTGTGTAACTGCTAGCATGTTACAAAAGATTGACACAAACCCCAGGAGGGCGGGTTACACATATATGAAACAGTGTTGGACTCTCAATAAGCCAATGACTTCCTTGTCTACTTGCCATCTGGGCCTTTGCCTTGGATGGCAGTCTGGTCAAATTTTTTTAATCTTGTCAAACATTCTCTAAAAACATTGATTACTTCTCTAACGATCATATGGCACTGGAGCTCACGCACTCAGAAATGTCAAGTCTACGACGGAGTGAGTGCGCAGAAAGTCTAGTGACAGTATCATCACCATCGGCGGCGGCGGCGGCGGCGGCGGCGGCGGCGGCGGCGGCGGCGGCGGCGGCGGCGGCGGCCAAAGAGCTCAGCTCTGGAAGTATATTATCTGAGCTGTCTGGGGATATTTAAAGGACTAATGGGACTAGTCTGTTAGGGCGACTGATGTGTTGTGTAAACAAAGCCATTACAATCATTAATTATATAATTATATTAAGCAACTATCTTTTCACAGTAGGTGGACAAAACGCAGTAGCTTTGGGATCGTAAATTGCCCGACACAAACCTAATAATGAAAACAGAAGAAAAACGAAGGCAACGATTCGTTTATTTTCGTACAACACATAGGCCTATTGCCTTCGGTCTCAGGACGATATTGATGACGATTGATGTTTTCTGCAGATAGACTTCCCGTGGTCACATCACCAACTCTGAAACCAACGTTCATGATGTAATCAATGCGTGTTCCATGTAAACAATTGTAACAGTTAATCTTAATGCTTTCACAGATTTTATAAAGACGTAATCTAATCCCAAACAACCCCAACGTGTTTCCAAATGAAAAAATGCGTAACCGTAGCCAACTGCTACAGAAGATGCCACATTGTACGACTTTTATCGAATGACAAACCACCTTTCGTAAACTTTATCGGATCGTATCTGATTGTAAGATATAATATAATGTAAAGTAATGTAAGCAAACTCTGCGTGGACCATGGCTACACCTTGTTATGTTTGGGATAACATGAATTAATTTATAAAATTAAACATAAAACGTTAAACGTATAGTTCACTTAAAAATACACAATTCCTACCGCTTTACGTAGTCGTTCGTATGACGTCACTACTCACCTAGTAGAGACTACACTAAGAACGTAGCATAGGTAAAGAGTTTCATTAATGCTGGTTTTCGCTTTTTCAGTTAATGTCACTCTACTATCTTCAACAGTTTTACATTTGGGAATGATTTCTTTTCCAGTTTGGTTCTGACTCTTCGTCAACGACAATATTGCTAAGCAAATGTTTCATATGTTTTTGAGGAATTCAGTCTATCATAATGCAATATCGTGTATAACAATATATGGCGACGTGACATATGCGTGAACAGTGAGCTAATTACACGTCCCCTCCCCCTGTCTCACTGCTGCGCTTTTTCATTGGTTCTGTTTATTTTTCTCTTAATACACTTACTTCAGTGAGAAAGGAACAGTATTCCGGTCAGTTTGCGGTTCTGTCAGCAGCGGCGGTACACCCATCTCGTTCTGGGTGTGAAGAATTCTTAGTGTAATATACAGGTCATGCACGCACGCACGCACGCACGCACGCACGCACGCACGCACGCACACACACAAACACACACACACACATACACACACATATATACACACAAACATGTGTGTGTGTGTGTGTGTGTGTGTGTGTGTGTGTGTGTGTGTGTGTGTGTGTGTGTGTGTGTGTGTGTGTGTGTGTGTGTGTGTGTGTGTGTGTGTGTGTGCGTGTTAGCGTATGTATGTTATGTATGTATGAATGTATGTATGTATGTATGTATGTATGTATGTATGTATGTATGTATGAAAGTATGAATGTATATATGTATGCATGTATATATGTATGTATGTATGTATGTATGTATGTATGTATGTATGTATGTATGTATGTATGTATGTATGTATGTATGTATGTATGTGTGTGCACGTATGCATGTATGTATGCAAACCAATACTGCGACTACTATATATGTTGCGATACATCGTGGTGCAAAACTAGAACAAATTCATGTTGAACTTAAAAGCGTACTTTCAATCCCTTCGGAAATAACTAGTATTGATATGTAATGTTTGACTAGTGGCAGTAATTGCCTCATCATCCTCATATTATTTACTTGGAAAAACACAACAATTAACCGAGTGGAAAAAACGGAGATATTGGGGAGGGATGGACGGAAGGAGGGAGGGAGGGAGGGAGGGAGGGAGGGAGGGAGGGAGGGAGGGAGGGAGGGATGGATAGAGGGAGGGAGGGAGAGTGATCTCGGACCTTTGTTTGAACAGTTGTAACGGTCGTGTGAAATGCTCGCTGAGTGACATTACTTACACGTAACACGTGTGACGGCGCCTCCACCAACCACAGCGTCGCTTCACCTTGACCTTGTACCACCCCGGTCGACATGGGGGATGCGGTAGGCCTGGTTTACGCCACAGTGACGGGCCTCCGACTGAAGGGACTGTAGATCCATAATCCATGACTCAACAATGATTTAAATATATCGTTTTGAAAGCATATCACAAAAAGTACCGAATTGTTGATGCCTAAATCACAGATTTTTTATATTGATCTGGCACATTTCTCCAAAATAAAGACACATTGTCAAAGCCATAGTAGCACAGTATGTTTGAATTTCTACACGATTGGCGCCATGTCCGGAAAGCAATCATGAACAGTGTCACTAATGATTTAGCAGACAATATTACTATTATTGTTTTTATTTTGAAAAGAGACAGTAGGATTGATTGAGAAAGGTTACCATCTATATAAGTAGTGACATCAACAAACGACAGTTTAAACAGAAGGCATATTATAGGAAGTCTTGTGAACATACTTCTTTTCTCTCTGTCAATCACTTTTCCTTCTTCCTTCTCTACAGCCGGGCCATCGACTTTGGTTTCCGTGTCTCCCGCCTCCCTCCTCTCCCGGTCCAGTTCATATTCTTGGTCGTCGTCTACGTGTTCCGTCTCATCGTGTCCAGCCTCGCCGTGAACCACAGCTAGGAAGACCAGCAGGCAGCAGGCGACAAAGATGCCTTTCAACCGCATTGTCCACACTACGTGAGTGACCAGAGAAGGAGTCAGGACAAGTGGTGTATTTAGGGGGGAGGGGGGCACTGGGTCATCGTCCCCTTTTGCTTACTGTTTTTCGTGTGTGGGTGCGTGCGTGCGTGGGTTCGTGCGTGCGTACGTATGTGTTTGTGAAATTGGAGACCACCTATATTAAATGCCCATATCATCATAAAAATGGTCACAGTAATAAATAGTTTATATATATATATATATATATATATATATATATATATATATATATATATATATATATATATATATATACATATATATATATATATATATATATATATATAATATATATATATATATATATATATATATATATATATATATATATATATATATATATATATATATATATATATATATATATATATATATATATATATATATATATATATATATATATATATATATATATATATATATATTAGCTTTGGTGTATTTATACGAAGATGGTTCTAACAGTAGTCAGAGATATTAGCTATAATAAACTTACTTACGTTTATCGTAAAAGACTACTTATAACGTCTATGCTAACACTTGGTAAAGGCAACTTTTAATTCACGTATATCAACACACCAGCAATATAGACTAAACATTTGCGACTTTGCAAGCAACACCACACTGAACGAACTTTAATTAACATTCCTCTCTATCAAGACCAACCTTCGTGAAACGGTGACCGACGAAGCCTGAGATGTCGACGATGAACTCTGAAGAGGTGTAGAAACAGACGAGGTGACGATAGCTGGTGTTCGCCGAACACATATTTATACACAACAAACATCTAACCACGTGACAATTCCGAGTAAGTGCATTGGTGAATTCAGTAGTATTTTGAGTCTGTAATCTGTTGGCAATTGACCAACTTTTTGAAATTAATGACTGTTTTACCAACTTCGCGAAATTGATGGCCATGTTTACTACGCGGTTTAAAGTACGTTATAATAAATTAGGTATACACAGAAGGTCGTCTTCAGGTGAAAATATTGGTGGGTACAGAGGCAATGCGTAGTAAAAGCATGCATTGCAAAATGAGATAATCTAGCCTTCTATGAAGGCTCCAGGTATTGTGCCGTGTTGTATTTAGGAGTGTGTGTGTGTGTGTGTGTGTGTGTGTGTGTGTGTGTGTGTGTGTGTGTGTGTGTGTGTGTGTGTGTGTGTGTGTGTGTGTGTGTGTGTGTGTGTGTGTGTGTGTGTGTGTGTGTGTGTGTGTGTGTGTGTGTGTGTGTGTGTGTTTGTTAAATCGTAGACCACCAATGTTAAATGCCAACGCCACGATGAATGAACTTGAAATAACATTACTTTCTATCAACCAACACCACGATGAACGAACTAGAAATAACATTCCTCTCTATCAAGACCAACCTTCGTGAAACGGTGACCGACGAAGCCTGTGATGTCGACGGTGAGCTCTGAAGAGGTGTAAAAGCAGACTAGGTGACGATAGCTGGTGTTCACCGAACACATATTTATACACAACAAACTTCTACCCACGTGACAATTCCGAGTAAGTGCATTGGTGAATTCAATGGTATCGTTCGTCTGTATTCTGTTGGCAATTGGCCAACTTGTTAACATTAATGGCCATATTTTACTTTGTAAAATTGATGGCCATGTTTACCACGCGGTTTAAAGTACGTCATGGCGATAAATCAGATATCAATAAATATATTTATATATATATATATATATATATATATATATATATATATATATATGTGTGTGTGTGTGTGTGTGTGTGTGTGTGTGTGTGTGTGTGCGTGCGTGCGTGCGTGCGTGCGTGCGTGCGTGCGTGCGTGCGTGCGTGCGTGCGTGCGTGCGTGCGTGCGTGCGTGTGTGTGTATACAGAGCAATGCGTAGTAAATCGCATGCATAACAAAATGGGACAATCTAGCCTTCTGTCGAAGGCTCCAACTATTGTGACATGTTGCACCAAGCAGTCAGCTTCTCGTTTGTCTTTTGTATTGAATGGTAAAACCGCGGAAACCAGCTTAAATTGTGCAAAAAATGTACATACAACATACAGAAAAGAATTTCCAAGAGTGGCTTAGAGTGAATCTTTGTTAAGATTGAGGTAAAATTGTTTGTATTCAACTCAATGGCGATCGTCTGAAGAGGTGTAGAAGAATAACTAGTACATTAAAAAATACCATAATAATTGTTTAGTAAAATATGATGGTACACTTTCCTTGTTTGTTGGCGGGGTTAGTTACTTAAATCAGTTATTAAATCTTGTTTAATACTGACGTGGCGGTAACAGAGATTTGTGTGATTATGAAGCAACTGCCTTGTACGTGTTGCTAACTTTAGATACTGGGTTCAAGACCCGGACCAGGCAAGGCATGTTTGGTGTTAAAATCTGGCTTTCACCATAAGGAACTCGGACGATGACGTGTATGTTAGTCCCGTCACATTAATTGAGAACCACAGAGGACGACATGCACCCTGGTAGAAAGGTCGACTAGGCATGACGTCCTTATAAACGCTGACTAGTTGACAAGATTAGTATCACCATCAGACTATGGTGAACACCCACGCACGCACACACGCACGCAAGCAAACACGCACGCACACACGCACGCACACACGCAAGCACACACGCCAGAATTATTTGCCTGACCATCAAAGTGACAAATGCTTCTTCAGCACATTACTGTCGTGCGCGAAATATCTCGGTACAGAAACACTACAGGATCATTACATA
The DNA here is from genome assembly GCA_033239005.1 of Lamellibrachia satsuma. NCBI lineage: Eukaryota > Metazoa > Annelida > Polychaeta > Sabellida > Siboglinidae > Lamellibrachia > Lamellibrachia satsuma. Next base: position 3,068,291 of record BSQZ01000033.1, read on the forward strand.
TAAGGCATAACACTTACAAACCCACACTTAATAACTTTTCTGCTTTTCTGATGCCGTTAATAAATTCCCAGAAACCTTGCTAATGCAGAATGTATCTGGGCTGGACAAAAAACGTACCTTGTTACACCTTAGATTATTTATAAATTTATGTGAGCGCCCTTTTAAATAATGCTGGGTTTTTCCAAGTAAAGTAAATAGTTCAGCTATGCGTAGGAGTACAGGGTTTTTCCAGTGTGTGAAATTTATGGATCTGTATAAGGCCCAGTCTATAAAGTATTCGTTTAATACGCACGCACTCACTCACCCACCCACCCACGCGCACGCACGCACAAAAACACACACACGCACACACGCACGAACGCACGCACGCGCGCACACATACATAAAACATAACGATTCGGATTGTCAATAGTCTTCGGTCACGGGCTTTCAACATATGTTCGTTGGCAAAATAAGTCTGCACAATTAACTTAGTTATAAACGAGTACCTTGCCATACACTGCGCATAGGTTAATTTAATGAAAAGTGTTCATGCAACTGAATCAACTTGGCTAAATAATACCCCAGATAGTCGGACGTTGTTCCAAATGGCGGGGTTAACAGCGCCTCTGATCGTCGTTGCAGTGGACAGTGGGCTTGTGTTGTACACATCGGTCAAGGCCTCCGGGTGCTAAATCATCACAGACAACCGCTGCACTAAATGTCACGGGTACACTAACCTATAACTTAAGGTATGCGTGACGTCTTATGGTCACACGGTGTAAATGTGATAGCTGCAGCACCAACACCTACTGCCTGCGTTCTCTTTATTCATTGTTTTACTTGGCGTGATATATCTTACTCAATACATTTATTTCTATCTAACTGCAATTTTAATTGTTCTTAAACAGTTCAACTTATTATTACTAGTGTATCCAGTAGATGAAAGCTAATGTTTCTTGAAGCAATTTATCTGGACTGGGAAACACGCACCACGCGACACATTTACCACGCGACACATTTAGATCATTTTGTCAATTTGATTGAGCGTCGTCTTTGAAGAAGGCTGGGTTTTTCCAAGTGGGTAAAATTTATTGCTACGTTTACGAGTAGGTCCCTACTGGGTTTATCCAAGTTCTGAGCGGGCCACCCCGTCTATAAATTATACGCGTTACTTCAATCAGACCGTGACAGTTCATAACGCAGTATGTGGAGAATTTACACAGCATATCAACATTTCGCGCGTCTGTGCAGCTGTAATTTGATTAAAAACGTCTACAAATTTGACAAAAAGTTATTATTGACACAACGTAGTACAATTAATATGTATCTAATGTCTTACAATTATACGTATAATACGAATATATGTTACAAGAAGGAGATGTGATTCAAATTTGGATAATGACGCAGCAGCAGCAGTAGCAGTAGCAGCAGTAGTAGCAGCAGCAGCAGCACCACCACCACCTGCAGCAGCAGCAGCAGCAGCAGCACCAGCAGCAGCAGCAGCAGCACCAGCAGCACCAGCACCAGCAGCAGCAGCAGCAGCACCAGCAGCACCAGCAGCAGCAGCAGCAGCAGCACCAGCAGCACCAGCAGCACCAGCAGCACCAGCAGCAGCAGCAGCAGCAGCAGCAGCAGCAGCAGCAGCAGCAGCAGCAGCAGCAGCAGCAGCAGCAGCAGCAGCAGCACCAGCAGCAGCAGCAGCAGCAGCAGCAGCACCACCACCACCACCAGCAGCAGCAGCAGCACCAGCACCAGCATTAGTATTAAGTGAAACTCTGTAGAAACATAAAGCTTCTCGCTTCACTTTGTTGGGAACCCCAGCCATCACCTGCGGCTAGCAGTTGGGGCATTGGGCCATGCAAAGTAATGTGTGACTTAGCTTGCCCCCCTTTGTCCTCCGCCTTTGTGAGATCCTAGACGCGCCACTGACGGTTAGCCCTCTTAGACACTTGGCGCACAAATGAGAAGTTGATGAATGTGACCATGTTAAAATCAACAAATAACTGTTGCAGGGTTTTACGTTGACGTTTGTGTTGTCAGACACACCAGGCACATTCATTGCCACGCAGAGGCAGAGAGGAAACGATCACCTTAATGCAGCGATTTCGGACCTTCTGTTAGAAAACAGAGGAGAGTGGCAGACCTAAGTCGTCCTCCTGCACAAGCTGAAGCCGCAGGAGAGTGAAACACTCCGCTGACTCAGATAATAAACAGACTCAACACAAACAATTTATAACATAAATATAAAAAAATCACAGTCCGTAAAACTGGCATTTGCCGAATTAGTCTTTAGTATGCTGACTCCATAAGATGGCGCCACAGTACGTCACCCCGATGACCAACGTCCATAGAGTTACACTGTACATCATTAATCAGATAATATTCGAGAAAGATCTTGATCTGCAGGTGCAAATGGCTGTGATGGAGCATCTGGGGAATGTGTTGGAAGATGGGAAAAGAATATTTTTGGGACCTTAGAGAAGAATGTCCAACAGGGCTTAATGAGATTTTGACCACTTGCAGTCATTAGCTAATACATGTATAGAGCACTTCAGAAAGTTCAGTTTTGATCATGTTTAGTGGTGCTACTGTTATAGTTAATATGTTACGATATTTGATATACAAGGTGCATGGATAGATTGTGCACGTAATAAGGTATTATGTATATATAGCTATGTAGTAATAATATCTTATTAGTACTGTATATCTATAGATATATGATGAAGACTGAGTGCTAACCTAACTTTGCCTAACTTTAACTTTAACCTAACTTTGCCTCTGAGTATGTTTTTCCCGTCATCAATTCTACTCGACCTACTTCTGAAATCTACCACGCCACGCTTCACCGCGCTCGCAAACCGGGCAGACGAGGCGGGGCACTGTGCAGATTTCGTCGGCGCGACTATAGACCACCACTTCCTGCTATTGTTCTCGCTAACGTTCGCTCCCTCAAGAACAAAACAGACGAACTGTTCCACCTATTGTCTTTCAAACGTGAATTCAAGGACTCTTCCATTTTGTGCTTTACTAAGACATGGCTTGACCCATTGACACCTGACGCTGCCGTTACCCCACTGGGCCACACTCTGCTTAGAGCCGATAGATCAAGCGAACTGTCGGGCAAGGAAAGGGGTGGTGGAATATGCTTCCTTGTCAGCCATCGGTGGTGCAATGACTCGACTATTGTGTCCTCTTCTTGTTCTCATGAACTTGAATCACTCACAGTTAACTGCAAACGTTCTACTCGCCGAGGGAATTCTCCAGTGTTGTTTTACTTGGTGTTTACATTCCGCCCGACGCGAACGCAACCAGTGCAATTAACCAGTTGACTACCCGTGTGTTGGCAGCAGACACAACCTGTCCTGATAGTGTCATCATCATCCTGGGTGACTTCAATCACACTAATCTGAAGAAAGTTCTACCCCGATACAAACAATATGTTAATTGCTCCACTCGTAACAATAAAACTCTGGACCATTGCTACACCATCTTCAAGGATGCTTACCGGGCCACCACCAGGACTCCGTTGGGTGAGTCAGATCACCCTACAGTCGTATTGATTCCTACAAACCGTCAGAAGTTAAAAACAATAAAACCGATCACCAAGACAGTGAGAAAGCTGACTGATTACTCGACGATTGCTTTGAAAGCTTGCCTTGACTACACGGACTGGCAAATGTTTAAAGATTCCTGCCCTGACCTCGACGCCTACACTGACACAGTTACTGCCTACATCAGCTGGTGTGAAGAAATCTGCTACGAGAGTAAGTTAGTCACAGTATTTAGCAACGACAAATCAAGCCAAGATGAAATTAATCAAATTGAATCAGTCGTCAAGAACGCTTCTAAACTAATCGGGTTAAATATGCCGTCCATCAGGTCTCTTTATCTATCTCGCAGTTTGCGTAAATCCAAGCGTATTGTACAAGATGAATATCATCCTCCGGTAAGCGCTACCGTTGCATAAAAAACTAAAAAGACGAGATTCAACAATAGTTTCTATTCTCAGGTGCTGAAATTTCTAAACGGAGAGCCATCATAAATGTCTTGCATCTGGCAGGTAGTTGCAATGTCGGGTTTTTTATTTTTTTTATCTATTATATAACTCTCTTTTGTTTCAACTGTTTTTAGCATTACGATTGGTGATATGTAATGTTTAGTCCGTGTGTTATTGGGTGCATGAGTGTATGTTTGTGCTAACGCCACAATACTACAAATTCCTTGTACTTGCTACTTGGTAATAAAACGTATCTTACCTTATCTTATCTAGTTGAAAATCTTACCAATTTTCCTGACGGACAAGTAGATTTGTCTGTGAACAAATATCACATTGTTCAACTCGGCAGAAGGAGAGATTGAGGGTGAGGGAGTGATACACAGTGAGGTAACTGACACAACAATAATGGAGAACTACCAACATTAAACCGTAAAACAAAGATTGTTCAACGCCAATGATATCGGAGATGCCATACTCGACTAGATAGATAAATGGCTGGCTGACAGTAGACAGCGTGTTGTAGTAGATGGGAAAGATTTTAAAAATTCGAAATCAATTTTTAATGGGGTACCACAAGGTAATAGGATCTATATTATTCTTAACATATGTCAATGACTTCGACGATAATATACCAAGCAATGTACCGAATTTTGCGGATGACACAAAGGTGTTTAGAAGGGTTAACAATGATGGTGATAAACAACATTTACAAAACGATATAGACAAATTAGTTAAATGGTCTGAAAAATGGCAGATATTATTCAAAGTTGAGAAATGTAAATACATAAGACAGGGGAACTTGGATGTAGACAATAAAATGGGACTTACTGTTTTAGGTAGTACCGTGAAAATAACTTGGGAGTAACAATAAGTGCTGATATGAAAGTTTCAGAGTAGTGAGGTATCGCAGCTTCAAAGGGTAATCAAATTCTTGGGTTGATTATGATAAATATAACATTATAATATAATTACTCATACCTCTGAAAAAAGGCAATAGTTAGACCTCATTTAGAATATTGTGCACAAGCGTGGAGACCATATCGTAAGAAGGATATAGATATGTTTGTCCGAATAGAGGAGAACAACTAAAATGATTCCAGAACAGAGACCTCAATTATGAAGAACGTATAAAAGAATGTGGTTTAACAACCCTAAAGAAAAGGAGGTTAAGAGGAGATCAAATTGAAGTTTTCAAGATATTGAATTGGTATGAAAATAGCTATAGTAATATTTTTTCTCACTCAAGAAATATAATAGAACTATAGGACATGAGGTAACATTAGTAAAGGATAAGTATAGATTGAGAGAAGAGATTGGCATGAAAAAACACCTAAAGATGAAAGTAGCCGGAAGCAGAATGAGATGGGCAGGACATGTGCAAAGAATGGGTGAAGACAGACTGTCAAAAAGAGCATGGAAAGCAGAAGAAGAAGAGGAAGACCAAAGCTGCGATGGAAATACTGTGTCGAACGAGATCTTGAAAGGGCAGGTACGAACGGCCAAGAATGGAAGACAATCGCAGTAGACAGAGGGAGAGGGAGAACATTAACAATGAAAGTGGAAGAAGCAATCAAGTGACTTGGACCCCCGCAAGGGAGCAAGTGACTTGGACCCCCCGCGAGGGAGCAAGTGACTTGGACCCCCCGCAAGGGAGCAGGTGACTTGGACCCCCCGCAAGGGAGCAAGGGGAAGAAGAAGAAGAAGAAGTACTCGTTCTCACAGAGGACAATAAGTCAATGGAACAAATTATCTACAGATTGTGTAAATGCTAGCAGCGTGAATATGTTTTTAAAACTAGGTTGACACATACATCAGGAGGGTGATTTACACATGGATGAAAAATGTTGGACTCTCAATAAACCAATGGCTTCCTTGTCCACTTGCCATCTGGGCCTTTGTCTTGGATGGCAAATCTTTTTAAATATTGTTAAGCCTTCTCTAACGATCCCTCGGTACTGGAGTCCACGCACTTAGCAATAATAAGCGGTGGCATTAGATGAATTCTAGTCTACGATGGAGTGAGTGCGCATAAAGTCACATCATCATCATCGGCGGCGGCAGAATTAGTAGTAGGGTCTAGTAAAGTTTCATAGCGACGGGGAGTTCGTTCCAGATTTTGGCCACAGCTACAGAAAAAGAGCGCTTCAAGGTTGAGCTTAGTTCTGGGGATAGATTATCTGAGCTGTCTGGAGATATTTGAAGGACTAAGGAGACTAGTCTATTAGTGCGGCAGATGTGTTGTGTAAACAAAGCCATTACAATAATTAATTATATAATTATTGATTTACTAAACTCAAAGTAGTAAATCAATCTTAATAATATTATTATATGTTCTTAAAAGCTAGATCAGTATTTTGTTTTTTGGAAAATCAATATGTGGGTAGATGATGGATGACCGAACAACAGCAACAGCAGCAACAACAACAACAACAACAACAACTACTACTACTACTACTACTACTACTGCTACTACTACTACTATCACTACCACTACCACTACCAATACCACTGCCGCTGCTATTGCTGCTGCTGCTGCTGCTGCTGCTGCTGCTAGTTCTACAAACTATTACTACTGCTACTGCTGCTACTGCTACTGCTACTACTGCTGCTGCTGCTGTTGCTGCTGCTGCTGCTGCTGCTGCTGCTACTACTACTAAGACTTCCACGGCGTCTACGAAACAGCTATTTCACAGAAGGTGGACGAAAATCAGTAGCTTATGGATTATAAATTGCTCGATGCGAAATCTAACAATGAAAACAGAAGACAAAAGAAGGCAACAAATCGTTTATTTCCGTGCAACACATATTGCCAAGAAACTGCGGGATGTCTTTTTCTCGATCGACGATCGGTGATCTGCACGACTTCAGTCTCGGGTCGACATTCATGACCATTGGGGTGTTCCGCAGATAGACTTGCCGTGGTCACATCGCCAACTCTGAAACCAACGTTTATGATACAATCAATGCGTGTTCCACGTTAACAATTGCACCAGTTATTCGTATTGCTTCCACACATTATATAAAGTGTTAAACTAACCCAAACAACGTCAACGTGTTTCCTAATGTAGAAATGCATAACCGTAGTTAACTGCTGGAGAACACGGCGCGACTTTGGGAGTGTACGGGTAACGCCTGTGGTTCATCGCATGACTAACCACATTTTATAGACTTTATCGCATCGTATATGATTGCGAGATACAATCTGCTTCTAATTATTCAGTTGAAAAAAAATTAACTCTTTGCGTGAACCATGCCTTCATCATGTTATGTTTGGGATAACACGAATTAATCTTTAAACAAGATTGTAACACAAAACGTAAAACTAGTTCATTTAAGATACACAATTCCTAATGTTTTATGTTGTAGTAGTTGTAACCACGTCCATGTATTGCACACTTACTAGTGATTGCACTAACAACGCAGCATAGGTAAAGAGTTCAATAATTGTTCAGTAAATATCACAGGAATTCTATGCGAAGTATACAACATCGAGTATAACAATACCTTGCGGCGTCACATTGCTGTTTCATTTCTCACAGTAATCATACAGTGTGAACTTGACAAATGTAATAATAAGGGCTACAAATTAAGTTTCTCTAAATTTCTATGTTAAGAAGACAGCAGTTTTCGGATCAATATGCGTGAACAATTAGCTAATTATATTTTCTTTCGGTCCCACAACTGCGCTCTTTCACTGGTTCTGTTTATCTTTCTCTTCAAACACTTACTTCAGTGAGAAACGCTCTTTCACTGGTTCTCTTTATCTCTTCAAACACTTACTTCAGTGAGAAACGCTCTTTCACTGGTTCTGTTTATCTCTTCAAACACTTACTTCAGTGAGAAACGCTCTTTCACTGGTTCTGTTTATCTCTTCAAACACTTACTTCAGTGAGAAACGCTCTTTCACTGGTTCTGTTTATCTCTTCAAACACTTACTTCAGTGAGAAACGCTCTTTCACTGTTTCTGTTTATCTCTTCAAACACTTACTTCAGTGAGAAACGCTCTTTCACTGTTTCTGTTTATCTCTTCAAACATTTACTTCAGTGAGAAACGCTCTTTCACTGTTTCTGTTTATCTCTTCAAACACTTACTTCAGTGAGAAACGCTCTTTCACTGGTTCTGTTTATCTCTTCAAACACTTACTTCAGTGAGAAACGCTCTTTCACTGGTTCTGTTTATCTCTTCAAACACTTACTTCAGTGAGAAACGCACATCTTAAGGACTTTTCCGACCAATTTGACAAGATAGCGGTTCTTGCAGCAGTAACGCGTCATGCGGAGCCTCCATCGCTTTCTGGGTGGGAAAAATTTGTTTATATAATATACAGGTCATATATATATTTTTTTATTTATTTATATTTATGCAGGTATGTGCGTGTGTGTGCGTGCGTGCGTGTTCGTGCGTGTGTGTGTGCGTGCGTGTATGCGTATGTGTATGTGTGTGTGTGTGTGTGTGTGTGTGTGTGTGTGTGTGTGTGTGTGTGAGTGCGTGCGTGCGTGCGTGCGTGTGTGTGTGTGTGTGTGTGTGTGTGTGTGTGTGTGTGTGTGTGTGTGTGTGTGTGTGTGTGTGTGTGTGTGTGTGTGTGTGTGTGTGTGTGTGTGTGTGTGTGTGTGTGTGTGTGTGTGTGTGTGTGTGTGTGTGTGTGTGTGTGTGTGTGTGTGTGTGTGTGAGAGTCTATATGCATGCATGTATGTATGTATGTATGTATGTATGCATGTATGTATATATGTATGTACGTATGTAGGACTGAATACCACTACTACGATATGTAACGATACATAGTGGTGCTAAATAGACCTACACAACTATAACAAATTCATATTTAAATTTAAAATGTACCTACACAACAACTAAGCGAGTGGCGAGAGGGGGAGGGAGAAAAAGAGAGACAGATAGAGAGAGGGAGAGAGAGAGAGATAGAGAGCGAGATAGAGAGAGAGCGAGAGAGAGAAAGAGAAAGAGGGAGATAGAGAGAGAGAGAGAGAGAGAGAGAGAGAGAGAGAGAGAGAGAGAGAGAGAGAGAGAGCGAGATAAAGAGAGACAGAGGGAGGGGAGAGAGATAAAGATGAAGAGAACTTGGACCGGAAACGAGCCTGTGTTAGGAGAGTGGTAAGGAAATGATCGCTGATTGATGTTACTCACTTGTAGCACGTGTGACGGCGCCGCCACCAACCACAGCGCCGCTTCACTCTGACCTTGACCCACTTAAGCTTGTGACACTTTTATGTGA
>BSQZ01000033.1:3085000-3242500 GCA_033239005.1 Lamellibrachia satsuma
GACAGCAGTAGCTGCAGGAGCAGCAGGAGCAGTTGGCTGGACAATCCGTAATACCGGCAGTTAACGTATTAGTCTTTAGTATGCTGACTACTACCAACCATTTGCCAGCCGGATTGCCTGTTTTTTTGAAAGTATTGCCAACCTTTTGACACACCCAACTTATGTGCTATTGTTAATAGAGAGAGGTGTGCTCTCGACGTCTTAACAATAACATTTCTAATGTCTCCAATAGATGAATGCTAATGTTTCTTGACGCAGAATTAATCTGGACAGGGAAACACGCACAACGCGTCACATTTACGTCATTTGGTCAATTTGACCGAGCGTCATCTTTGAAGAAGGCTGGATTTTCTAAGTGTGTAAAATGTATAGCTACGTCTATGAGTACTAGGTTTATGCAGGTTTGAGAAATAATGGAGCAGCAGCAGCAACAGCAGCAACAGCAGCAGGAGCAGCAGCAAGAGCAGCAACAGCAGGAGCAAATGACTGAACAATCCGTAATACCGGCATTTGCCGTATTAGTCTTTTGTATGCTGACTCCGTAAGATGGCGCCACAGTACGTTACCCTAGTGATATTCGATGTGTACAGCGTGCACAATGTCGGCACCGGAACTACTGTTAAATAGATTTTTATTTCCGGACAAAGACGATATACACAAACACGTACAACCCTGTATTCAGCGACGTCATTTCTAGCGAAGCCTGATTTCTCAGGCTTCCAATTGATGTGGTTTAAACACCGGAGCAATGTCCGCAACCCAGTATTTAATGGAAATTGAACTGTTGAGTTTTTTGGTTTGCTGTATAAAAAAAGAACATTCTGTTAAAAAAAATCACAACATTTGAAAGCATGTTGATCATTGGAACCTAGTTATCTACAACGAAGTGTTTAGTGTATATGCCTAATTTAGTGGTATTATTCTGCAATAAGCTTTCGTGACCTCATCACCGATTAGGCTAACCTCCTTGAAGGCCCATTTACACGTGCGATTTACGTCCGATTACGTCGTACGACATGCGTACGATGACGCTGACGCACGCACAAATTATGTGTGTGTTTACACGAGTGAAGTGTCTAGACATTGCGCGTATGACCTATTGACTCGCGCCAATTGTATGGTATACAATGGTTTACCTGATTCAAAACAGGATGCTATTTTAACATGATTTCCCTATTTCAAAACACCATGGTGTACCATGGTTCCCATGGTATATCATAGTATTTTACCATGATTTACATGTTTCAAAACACCATGGTATTTTACCATGGAATACCATGGTTTATATTCATCAGGGCACATCAGAGCGGTATTTAAAATACTCTAAAAAGTTATTTTAATAAAATACTTTTGGAATAATTTTTCAAGTAAAATATTAAAATCGTATTTTAATAATACTTTTTTCTGGAATTGAAATACTTTTAAATTTAGGTTTCAGAGAATGGTCCACACATAATAATGATGTAACTTGTTTATTGAACGCCAGACAAAAATATTTGGTAAAACTATTTTGGAAAAGTTTTTTCTCAAACAAATTTCGCAAATAAAACAATAATTTCAAAAAGGTTTATCTAAGTTAAACAATGAATGAAGTGGATAAAAGCGAGAGTCCAGCGTTAGGGATCCAACAAAAATATGTCAAGAAAGCTGTGCCAGAAATATAACCAGGAACAGCCTGTGGACCCTTGTGTTGTGTCCCGCGTGCATTTATCAGAATTACATACCAGGAACAGTCTGTGGATCCTTGTGTTGTGTCCCGCGTGCACCGATCAGAAATATAACCAGGAACAGCCTGTGGACCCTTGTGTTGTGTCCCGCGTGCACCGATCAGAAATATAACCAGGAACAGCCTGTGGAACCTTGTGTTGGGTGATGGCAATTAACATGTTAGTCCAGAAGAGGAGGTTGGATTTTTGGATTTATGGGGAAGTTTTGTTGGGAGGGCTGATATGTACATGAAGGATGGGCTTCATTTAAGTGGAAAGGGGGCGGCAGTATTCGCGGACAAACTTTCAGCAGCAGTAGATAGTGACTTGGGTACAATGACAAATATTTTTGGAAGTAAACATTCTTTAAACTAGAAGTGCATGGGGGTTACCTAGAGATGTCTCAAGCAGAACAAGAAGCCACTAGCACAGATAAACCAATATCAAATCATCCGAAAAACATCTTTGAAAAAGGTTATAGATGTGTATGTTTAAATGCAAGGAGCATAGTAAATAAGAAAAATGAATTAAACATTATGGTAGAAGATATTGACCCTCACATAATTGGCATAACTGAATCATGGAGTAACATGGATATAACAGATGCTGAATTAGGACTGACAGGATTTGTAATGTTTAGGAAAGATCGAATAGGAAGAAGGGGCGGGGGAGTTATTTTATATGTTAAAGAATTTATTCAGGCTTATGAAATAAAACTAGAAAGGGAAGCAGATTGCGATGAAGCTGTTTGGTGCAAAATTGTTTCAGGAAATTCAAAATAAACTATTGGATTAGTTTACCGAAGTCCAAACATAAACGAAGAGGACAACACAAAAATAAAAAACGCTATACTATAAAGGAAGTTAGTAAAGTGGAATGTATCATAATGGGAGATTTTAACCATGGACACATACAATGGAATTCTCTAGAGAGCACAGGGATTGAGGATCAACAATTTCTATGTTTAATCCAGGATAGCTTTCTTACTCAGCACGTACTAGAACCAACCAGGGGAGAAAATGTATTAGATATAGTTTTGTCATCACAAAAAGAATTAGTGGACAATGTAAAAATATTTGAACCATTGGGTAATAGTGACCATAATCAAATACATTTTGACATCAATGTAAAATCAGAAAGTAAAAATAAGAAAACGTACAAGAGAAACTTCCACAAAGGTAACTACAAAGATTTGAGAAAATACTTAGCAAAGCTAGATTGGAATAACATGCTGATGAATAAGACCGCAATGAATGTTGGAATATTCTAAAATATGAAATTGAGAGTATCATCGATAAATTTGTTCCCTTCCAAAAACAAGGAAAACGGTGTAGAAAGAAACATTGTCAAAAGAGGCAATTAGAAAAATAATGCTAAAACAAACTATGTGGAGGGTTTATAGGCGTACCAGAAAGAAAGAAGACTATGCAAAATACAAAGAGGCACTTAATGCAGCTACAACTGAAATCAGACAATCTAAAAGAAGCTATGAGCAAAAACTGGCATGTAACATAACAAATGACAGCAAGAGTTTTTATGCATATGTCAGGAGTAAACAAAACGTACAAGACAAGGTTGGACCTCTAGAAGACAGTGCTGGAAATATAATATCACAGGGGTTTTTAATGGTGGAAGACCTAAAATGGTTACTTCAGTTCAGTGTTTACCAAAGAAGATATTAGTTCATTACCAGTTGCTGATGCTAGATTTCAGGGGGCTAAATCTGACTATTTAGGTCCTTCAGTTGTAACTCCAGAATTGGTAGCTAAGAAAATAAAGGCAATGAAGGATAACAAATCACCGGGAGTGGATGGGATTCCTCCAAAATTACTAATGGAAACAGTAGAACAAATCAGTATACCACTTGCAAGAGTATTCAACTTGTCATTAAAAGAGGGAGTTGTTCCGTTTGAATGGAAAGAAGCAAACATCATACCATTATTTAAAAAGGGTTCGAGAAATAAGTCAGAGAATTACAGACCAGTGAGTTTAACGTCAGTGATTTGTAAATTATTAGAAAGGTTAATTAAAGACCATATGGTGGACTTCCTCGTTAAGCATAAATTATTAAATTCATCTCAACATGGATTCCTTAAAGCGAGGTCATGCTTAACAAATATGTTATGTTTTTTGGAAGAAATCACTAAGTGGATAGACGTGGGATCGCCAGTAGATATTATCTACCTAGATTTTCAGAAAGCTTTTGACAAAGTGCCACATCAAAGATTACTACTTAAATTAAAAGCCCATGGTATCGGGGATAGCATAACTGACTGGATAGAACAATGGCTGACTGACAGAAGACAACGAGTTGTAGTAGATGGAGAAGTTTCAAATTGGAAATCGGTTTTGAGTGGGATACCTCAAGGATCAGTATTAGGACCTATATTATTCTTAATTTATATCAATGACTTGGACGACAGTATAACAAGTAACGCACTGAAATTTGCGGATGACACAAAACTGTTTAGAAAGGTTAATACTGATGGTGATAAACAACATTTACAAAACGATCTAGACAGATTAGTGAAATGGTCTGAGAAATGGCAGATGCTGTTCAATTTTGGGAAATGTAAATGCCTACATACAGGACATGGGAACTTGAATGTAAACTATAAAATGGGAGATACTGTTCTGGGTACTACTGTAAAAGAAAAGGACTTAGGAGTTACAATAATCGCTGATATGAAAGTTTCAGAGCAGTGTGGTATTGCAGCTTCAAAGGGTAATCAAATTGTTGGATTTATTAGAAGAAACATAACATACAAGGGAAAAAAGTTAATTATACCTCTTTATAAAGCAATAGTTAGACCTCATTTAGAATACTGTATACAAGCATGGAGACCATATCGTAAGAAGGATATAGATACGCTTGAACGCATACAAAGGAGAGCAACTAAAATGATTCCAGAACTTAGATACCTTAGTTATGAAGAACGCCTGAAAGAATGTGGTTTAACAACTCTAGAGACAAGGAGGTTAAGAGGAGATCAGATTGAAGTTTTAAGATATTGAATGGGTATGAAAATATTGATAGAAATATGTTTTTCTCACTCAAGAAGGATAGCAGAACTAGAGGACATGAGGTAAAATTAGTAAAGGATCAATGTAGATTGGACATCAGGAAGCACTCGTTCTCACAGTGGACAATAAATGAATGGAACAAATTGTCTACATATTGTGTAACTGCTAGCAGCGTGAATATGTTTAAAAACAAGGTTGACACATATCTCAGGAGGGCGGGTTATAAGTAGATGAACATTGTTGGACTCTCGATAAGCCAATGGCTTCCTTGTCCACTTGCCATCTGGGCCTTTGGCTTGGATGGCAAATCTTGTTAAATCTTGTTGTGTCCCGTGTGCTCTGTTCAGAAATATAACCAGGAACAGTCTGTGGACCCTTGTGTTGTGTCCCGCGTGCACTGATCAGAAATATAACCAGGAACAGCCTATGGACCCTTGTGTTGTGTCCCGCGTGCACTGATCAGAAATATAACCAGGAACAGCCTGTGGACCCTTGTGTTGTGTCCCGCGTGCACTGATCAGAAATATAACCAGGAACAGCCTGTGGACCTTGTGTTGTGTCCCGCATGCACTGATCAGAAATATAACCAGGAACAGCCTGTGGACCCTTGTGTTGTGTCCCGCGTGCACTGATCAGAAATATAACCAGGAACAGCCTGTGGACCCTTGTGTTGTGTCCCGCATGCACTGATCAGAAATATAACCAGGAACAGCCTGTGGACCCTTGTGTTTTGTCCCGCGTGCACTGATCATAAATATAACCAGGAACAGTCTATGGACCCTTGTGTTGTGTCCCGCGTGCACTGATCAGAAATATAACCAGGAACAGCCTGTGGACACTTGTGTTGTGTCCCGCGTGCATTGATCAGAAATATAACCAGGAACAGCCTGTGGACACTTGTGTTGTGTCCCGCTTTCACTTATCAGATCACTATTTCAATATCCTCGCTGAAACATTTATTTCCTGTAATGTTGTACAATATATGTAAGGGATGTGTGCAGGGATCTCAACCTCCCACTTGGTTTTGGGCCAACCTCCCATCTCCCACCTGTTTTAGGGCCAACGTCTCACCTCCAACCTGTTTTGTGGACCAACCTCCTACCTCCAGCTTGTTTTGTGGGCCAACCTCCTATCTCCAGCTTGCTTTGCGAGCCAACCTCCCATTTCCCACTTGTTTTGTGGGCCAAACTCCCATCTCCCACCTATTTTTGGGGCCATTCTCCCATCTCCCACCTGTTTTGTGGGCCAATATCCCACCTTCCACCCGTTTGGGGGGCCAACCCCCATCTCCTACCTGTTTTGTGGGCCAACGTTCCACCTTCAACCTGTTTTGTTGACCAACCTCCTACCTCCAGCTTGTTTTGTGGACCAACCTCCCATCTCCAACTAGTTTTGCGAGCCAACCTACCATATCCCTCCTGTTTTGTGGGCCAACCTTCCATTTAACACTAGTTTGGCGGGCCAACCTCCCATCTCCCACTGGTTTTGGGGGTCAACCTCCCACCAATCCCATCTACCACTTATATTTTAAGTCAACCTCCCACTGTCAGTCTTCCTATCTGTTGAGTCCCCCACGAACACCCTCGCTCTCTTCCTCACCCCCTCTATCACTGCCTCAGATTAGCTCTTCCAATGGATCCCTTCCATCACATTCTGTCCTGCAGTTTTGTCACCTGACAGACTGTTATCATTCTCTCTCTCACCCATCAACCGGTCACCTTTCCCTCCCGTCTCCTGGCTAACTTGCGCTCCCGTCGCCTTCCCTCCTCACACGTCCCTCCAGTCTCCCTCACTCCCATCGCCTTAACTTTCGTCTCCTTCCCTCCAGTCTCCCCCACTCCCCTCTCCTTCGATCCAGTTGTCCTCCCACCCGTTTCTTTCCTTCCCGTCTCGTTTCGTCCCGTCTCCCTACGTCCCGTCTCCTTACGTCCTGTTTCCCTACGTCCCACCCCCTTACGTCCTGTCTCCCCACGATCTGACACCTTACCTCCTCTCAGCCTCCTGGCAGGCTGCACAGCACAGGCATTCAAGGCACTGCACTGAAATGGCTGGAGTTATACATGTCGAACAGAACTCAGACTGTATGTATTGGTGGCCACAACTCCCAGAGAACGTTGATCGAATCTGGCAGCCCACAAGGGTCTGTGCTGGGCCCAATTCTTTTCTCCATTTACACTTTGCCAATGGGTGTTATCTTCAGGAAGCATAACCTACAATACCATCTTTATGCAGATGACACTCAACTGTACGTCGATCTGAGTGGAACGCGGGATGGAGAAGCTACTGATGTATCGAAGAAGCGAGGCAGTGGATGTCTGACCACAATCTCCTGCTGAATGATAACAAGACCGAGGCTATTATCATCACCAAATCGTAAACACCTGCAAGACGTCTCGTGTGTTAATGTATGCGGATGTAACATTGTTCCATCACCAACCATCCGTAACATCGGGATTACGATCGATTGCGGACTAACAATGTCGTCACACGTGTCGCGCATGCGCAAGGGCAGCGTACTGCCATGTTTACGCTATTTCAAAGAGTATACATTGTCTTACTACTGATGCGTGTAAGACACTAGTCCATGCCCTAGTGATATCACGACTGGATTACAGCAACGCAATGTTGTACGCCATCACGGAGGCACTCATGAACAAGCTGCAGGGTTGTACGCCATCACGGAGGCACTAATGAACAAGCTGCAGTGTTGTATGCCATCACGGAGGCACTCATGAACAAGCTGCAGTGTTGTACGCCATCACGGAGGCACTCATGAACAAGCTGCAGTGTTGTACGCCATCACGGAGGCACTCATGAACAAGCAAGCACCAGCACATAAATCCTGTGTTGATCGGGCTGCACTGGCTTCCCGTTCACTGGCGGGTCCAGTATAAACTATTGGTCCTCGTGTTTACCGCCTTGTCTCTTTATCTTTCTCTTCAACCCTTGCACAAGGGTATATCCGAGATCTTGTAACACCCTATTCGCCCACCCGCAACCTTCGATTTGCTGATGTGCACCTGCTGGTAGTTCCGCGCTACAACCTAGAGGGCTATGACAAGCGAACTTTCTCGGTGTTCGGCCCTACATTTTGGAACTCTTTGCCAGAAAAACATGCGACAAATAGACAATCTGACTAAGTTCTTAAAACTTCTTAGAACTCATTTATTTAAGCTGGCTTACTTCCACTGAGGAACTGTGCTTTAGGAATTTTTTTTATATATTTTTTATCTATTTATTTATGTATTTATAATATGACGTATTTTAATAAATGTTAATATATTATTGCTATTTATTTAATAATTTTTATATTTCAGTCACTTCGCCATGTATATATAAAGTCACATCATCATCGGCGGCGGCAAAATTAGTAGTAGGGCCTAGTAAAGTTTTGTAGCGATGGGGAGTTTGTTCCAGATTTTGGCTACAGCTACAGAAAAAGAGCGCTTCAAGGTTGAGCTTAGTTCTGGGAATAGATTATTTGAGCTGTCTGGGGATATTAGGGCGGCTAATGTGTTGTATAAACTAAGCCATTGCAATAATTAATTATATAATTATTTATTTGTTAAACTCAAAGTAATAAATCAATCTTACTTAACTTATTATGTGTTCTTAAAAGCTAGTTCTTTATTTTGATTTTTGGAAATTAACTAAGTGGGTAGATGAATGATAATTGATGTGAGATTGTAAATGGACCCACGTGGTAACTGGACAACAACAGCAACAGCAACACGTCTGACTAAAACGTGTTACACGCATTCTCTATATTATTCAGCACATACTTTACAAAGGAAACTGTGTTTAATAGTTTCTCATCCGCCCCTTCTGACAGTGGTTCTGAATGATATAATAAAAGTAGCTAGGTTTCATATTACAGAAAGTCGTGGCATCATGTCTGAAATGAGACAAGGTGTAACTGAGACTTATATATAGACATATATGAACCAATACCCCGAAGGGTTAGATTGCCCACTCAAGAGAGCTATCCAAACTGTTGTTTCATTTTAAACTACTCTGGATAAAGCGCACCTTTCGATTCATGATCTGAATTTGAATCGGGAGACATTCTGCTAAAAGTAGTAGTAGAGCCATATAACAGTGAGTGCAAACTGGTAGATTAAAACGTTTCCTGATACCTTTGCGCCATGTCAATTAAAACGCATCATAGAAATACATACATCATAGAACGAGGAACAGTATGACATAACTAATTGAAGTTGTGTACTTATATTACAAACCCAAAAATGTAAATGTAGTGATTAGCACATCCGCCTTTCATGCCAAAGTTCTGAATTCAAGACGCAAACCGGACACAGTACATTTGGTGTATAAACCTCGCCCTCAACACTGTTGACTGTGTGTCCCTCGTAACTCGGAGATCACGTTAATGTCGGTCCCGTCTCAATTTGGGACGTTAAAGAATCACTGAGGTCAGCTTGGCGATAAAGTTCTGAAAAGGCTAACACATTGAATGATACCTCAAAAGACCATAACTTTCTAACCACAATATACTTATAAAGACTATAGTCAGTTAATAGATTAATAGAACGTTGCCGGGTGCTGGGAACAACAAGATACTAGAAACTCTGTTTATATCAGCTGTGTTTTAATAACTGTTGTTCTTCAACAGGTCTGTTAACCATTACAAAACAAGCTCCATAGACAGGTGGTCACAAAGCAGGATTGCCAGATCGCGCAGGTAGTGCTTGGCCGATCATACTGTAAGCTTGATATATGTCTGAGTCCCTCTTTTAAAGCTTGGAGGCCATGGGCCTGACAGTCTCCAAAACATTCTTGGTGATGATGAATGCGATGATGGTATGTTCCGTTTTCTTCATATCTGGTGCCAGATGTTTTAGGATTCGTTCCAGGAATCGTTGTCAAGCACACTGACATAATCTCCTGGTTACTATGCGGATATGTGACCTCATCTGCCATGATGGAAAATAACGCATTTTCGTCTTCAAGGCTTCGTGTGTTTTCCTTTCTAATGTATTCGGCTACTGCATCAATCACTTCATTCTGGATGATTCCTGATGTATACTGCACATTCTTCCTTCCGGCCTCAAGATGTTCTCGGAGTGTGTCGTCGCCTTTGGCCATCAGCTCCACAATTGTGCAGAAGTTTCCCTTGTTTTACGATGCACTTGACCGATCATCCATGTGGCCTCGAAGTCGCAAGTTTTGTTTTCCACAAAATGCAACTGTTTCTACAATGCTCTTCAGGACGTGAACGCTTTTCTTATATATCTTCTGGTTGGACTGGCTCAATCAATTAATGAATTAATGAACTAAGCTCATGGGGCTTGCTTTCCTTCTAGCATAAGTCTGGCTTAAATGAAATATTTAGTAAGGGCTACTGCCATAATACCAAACAGACAGCACAGATTCCTGAAGTACGGCCGATAGGCCATTTTGAAAATAGCTAAGCCTGATCGTGTCATTAAAAAAGTACATAATTCCTCTTGGTTTTGTGCTAAAATGAGCTCACTGACAGCGACACGTAATTTTAAAACGTGTATTACTTGTTATAATGATTACGGTATTCAAATACGTTGATGATATGATAGGAAAGTTTAAATTTTTACCTGTAAAAATGCCAATTGTTATCTTGAAAGTCCGGTCCGAAGAACTGATGCAGACGATTTTCATCAAATGACCAGCGCATCTGTTGGGCGCATTTGCTGGATCTGCGCAATCTGCTGATGGATGCGCAATCTGCAGATTTTCGAGTATCCGAGGATTGCGCAGCACAATCGAGCCCAATCTGCAGATTGCCAAGATCCAGTAACTGCGCCCAGGGATCATGCCTCAGTTAGACATTCTAGTGTGTTACACACGAATGTAGGGCAAAGTAATTTTAGATATGTGTAATTTTAAAAAAATCATATCATCTGACATAACTGCATTTGAGCAGACACATTGGCAAGTTTGCTGGTAGAATATGTTGGCAGTGTAAATGTGGATTTTTAGATCATTTCAATAGTTAAAGGATGTTTGGCAATTTTTTCGCCACAAGGCGCGTGTGCATAGTAATTTATGCAGAATTGTTTAACCATTGACGGGTACGACACGTTCAGGCATTTAAAAAAGTTAGAAATACGTCATTTTGACTAAACTCGACCAGCATGTCAACGAGATGTTGACAACGGCAGGTAAGTTAGTTATATATATATATATATATATATATATATATATATATATATTATATATATTATATTTATATATATATTTATATGTATATATATATAATATATATATATATATATATATATATATATATATATATATATATATATATATATATATATATATATATATATATATATATATATATAGAAAGAGCGAGAAAGAGAGAGAGAGAGAGAGAGAGAGAGAGAGAGAGAGAGAGAGACAGAGAGAGAGAGAGAGAGAGAGAGAGAGAGAGAGAGAGAGAGAGAGAGAGAGAGAGAGACAGAGAGAGAGACAGAGAGAGAGACAGAGAGAGAGACAGAGAGAGAGCTCGTGCACAATGTGTAGGTACATTGCGAAACATTGGTCACAGAAAGATAGTTCACAAAGTTATTTTTTAAGCTTTTCCCTGTAGTAGCTTGGTACTCGAGATTTTGCATTATGTTTTTTCCTCCACTGAATGTTCAGTAATGTACGCAGGATTTTTAGTGCGGGTACTTTTCGAAGTACATTTGTGTGGCAGTTTGGTCCTGCCTTTCTGTGTCATGTGTTAATAGTTCGCAGTTTTCGTTATATGCGTGTATATATGGCATCTTTACACATTATGCATTGGGTTACATACATACATACCATACCAATTGTGATTGTCACTCCTATGTAGGGGCTCTTCGGCATTCCATGCCTATGATTACTGTATTAAATAAATGGATTGCCATTTTCTCACGCATACATATTTTCAGTTATGACTGATGTGTACAGAAACTAGCTCAGGCTCCACACCAGTTTTTGATATCATTAAGACCAGGCAGTCAGATTAAGTAGGGATATTAAATTCAATGACATAAGACGCAGGCATGCGAAATTTGGTTTTCGCTCAAGAAAGATAATAGAACTAGAGGACATGAGGTAACATTAGTAAAGGATCAGCCTAAATTGGATATCAGGCAGTACTCGGTCTCACATAGGACAATACATGAATGGAACAAATGATTGTGTGATTGTTTCAAAAGATTGACACAAACCCCAGGAGGGCGGTTACACATATATGAAACAGTGTTGGACTCTAGATAAGCCAATGGCTTCCCTGTCCACTTGCCATCTTGGCCTTTGCCTTGGATGGCAGTCTGGTAATTTTTTTTTTAAATCTTGTCAAACATTCTCTAAAAACATTGCTTACTTCTTTAACGATCATATGGCACTGGAGCTCACGCACTCAGAAATGTTATGCTGTGGCATTAGGTGAGTACGCAGAAAGTCTAGTCACGCGGCGGCCAAAGAGCTTAGCTCTGGAAGTAGATTATCTGAGCTGACTGGGGATATTTAAAGGACTAATGGGACTAGTCTGTTAGGGCGGCTGATATGTTGTGTAAACAAAGCCATTACAATCATTAATTATATAATTATATTATATTATATCATTTCACAGTAGGTGAAAAAAATCAGTAGCTTTGAGATCGTAAATTGCTCGACACAAACCTAATAATGAAAATAGAAGAAACACGAAGGCAACGAATCGTTTATTTTCGTACAACACATATTGCTAAGAATCTGACCGATGTCTTTTTCTCTATCGACGATCGGTGATCTGCACGGCTTCAGTCTCTGGTCGACATTAATGACAATTGACGTGTTCCGCAGATAGACTTGCCGTGGTCACATCACCAACTCTGAAACCAAAGTTTATGATGCAACCAATGCGTGTTCCACGTTAACAATTGTAACAGTTAATCTTAGTGCTTCCACACATTATATACAGAAGTAATCTAATCCCAGAAAACCTCAACGTGTCTCCAAATGAAAAAATGCACAACCGTAGCCAACTGCTACAGAAGAAGCCACATTGTAGACTTCGGTTAGGGTAACGCCTCTGGTTCATCGAATGACTAACCACCTTTAGTAATCTTTATATTATCGTATTTGATTGTAAGATATAATCTAATGTAAAGTAATGTAAGCAAAGTCTGCGCGGACCATGGCTACACCTTGTTGTGTTTGGGATAGCATGAATTAATTTATAAACAACATTTAAGCATAAAACGTAAAACGCATAGTTCACTTAAAAATACACAATTCCTACCGTCTTACGTAGTTGTTCTTAGGACGCCACTACTCACCTAGTAGTGACTGCACTAAGAACGTAGCATAGGTAAAAAGTTTCGTTAATATTGGTGTTCGCTTTTTCAGGTAATGTCACTCAGTTTTACATTTGGGAATGATTTCCTTTCCAGATTGGTTTTGATTCTACGTCAACGACAATATTGCTAAGCAAATGTCTAATACGAATTCTGTGCAAAGCATGGCTATGATAATGTAATATCGAGTTTAACAATATATGGCGACGTGACATATGCGTGAACAGTGAGCTAATTACACGTTCCCTCCCCCTGTCTCACTGCTGCGCTCTTTCACTGGTTATGTTTTCTTTGAATACACTTACTTCAGTGAGTAAGGAACAGTATTCCGGTCAGTTTGCGGTTCTGTCAGCAGCGGCGGTACCTCCATCTCGTTCTGGGTGTGAAGAATTTGTTAACGTAATATACAGGTCATGCATGCACACACGCACGGACACACGGACGCAGACACACACACACACACACACACACACACACACACACACACACACAAACACAAACACACACACACACAAACAAACACACACACATACACACACACACAAACAAGCACACACACACACACACACACACACACACACACACACACACACACACACACACACACACACACACACACACACACACACACACAAATATGTGTGTGTTAGTGTGTGTATGTGTATATATGTATGTATGTATGTATGTATGTATGTATGTATGCACGTATGCATGTATGTATGCAAACCAATACTGCGACTACTATATATGTTGCGATACATCGTGGTACAACATATAACTATATAACTACAAAACTAAAACAAATTCATGTTGAACTTAAAAGCGTACTTTCAATTCCTTTGGAAATAACTAATATTGATATGTAATGTTTGACTAGTGGCAGTAATTGCCTCATAGTCCTCATATTATGTACCTGGAACAACACAACAACTAACCGAGTGGAAAGAGCGAGTGAAATGCTAGCTGAGTGACGTTACTAACTTGTAGCACGTGTGTCGACGCCGCCACCAACCACAGCGTCACTTCACTGTGACCGAGTACCACCCACGTCGACACGGGATGGGCAGTCGGCCTGGGAACCTTGGGAAGGGTAGGAAGGGTCTACGCCATGTTGATGGGCGTCCGACTGTAGGGACTATAGATCCATATGATCCATGACTCAACAATGATTTAAATATAAAGTTTTGAAAGCATATCACAAAAAGTACTGAATTGTTAATGCCAAAATCACACGTTTTTGATATTGATCTGGCATATTTCTCCAAAATAAAGACACATTGTCAAAGCCTTAGTATTTGAATTTCTACACGATTGGCACCATGTCCGGAAAGTGGTCATGAACAGTGTCACTAATGATTTAGCAGACAGTACTACTATTATTGTTATAATTTGAAACTGGGCAGTAGGATTGTTTGAGAAAGGTCACAATCTATATAAGTAGTGACATCAGCAAACAGTAGCTTCAGCAGAAGGCATATTATAGGAAGTCTTGTGAACATACATCTTTTCTCTCGGTCAATCACTTTTCCTTCTTCCTTCTCAGCAGCCGGGCCATCGACGCTGGTTTCCATGTCTCCCGCCTCCCTCCTTTCCCGGTCCAGTTCATATTCTTGGTCGTCGTCTACATGTTCCGTCTCATCGTGTCCAGCCTCGCCGTGAACCACAGCCAGGAAGACCAGCAGGCAGCAGGCGACGAAGATGCGTTTCAACCGCATTGTCCACACTACGTGAGTGACCAGAGAAGGAGTTAAAATCAGTTGTGTATTTAGGGGTGCGCGCGCGCGCGTGTGTGTGTGTGTGTGTGTGTGTGCGTTGTGTGTGTGTGTGTGTGTGTGTGTGTGTGTGTGTGTGTGTGTGTGTGTGTGTGTGTGTGTGTGTGTGTG
This sequence comes from Lamellibrachia satsuma, assembly GCA_033239005.1. Lineage (NCBI taxonomy): Eukaryota > Metazoa > Annelida > Polychaeta > Sabellida > Siboglinidae > Lamellibrachia > Lamellibrachia satsuma. The sequence continues at coordinate 3,099,917 of BSQZ01000033.1, forward strand.
TGTTTGTGTGGTGTGTGGTGTGTGGTGTGTGGTGTGGTGTGGTGTGTGTGTGTTTGGTGTGAAATCGTAGACCACCAATTTTAAGTGCCTAAATGAATATAAAAAACTGTCCTAATATTAAATAGTTTCTTAGGTGCTAAGATAATATATATATATATATATATATATATATATATATATATATATATATATATATATATATATATATATATATATATATTAAATATATATATATATATATATATATATATATATATATATATATATATATATATATATATATATATGGCTCTGTTTGACCGAGGTTGTTAGTTTTATGACGCAACATTCTTTACATTACTCATGCAGCATCCACCTCGTCTACACTATTATAATTATATGTCTTCAGCACACGTATTGTTCATCTTTGTCTACGAGTACTGAGTTTTTCCAGTTTGTGAAATTTATGGATCTGACTAAGGCCCAGGATGCGAACATTATTCTATAAAGTATTCGCTTAACAATGACACCGTGGCATTTTACAACGTTGTATGATATTTGAGTATTACACCTGTACACGCAAGCACGAACACACGCACACACGCACGCACGCACACACGCACACACGCATGCACGCATTCAGACACGCACACACACACACACAGTTGCTCGTTGGCAAGAAACAACAGCTGCACTTTTAACAGTTGCTCGTTCGCACGAGAAATCTGCACAATTCTCTTAGTTGTAAATGAGTACTTTGCCATGCACGATGTATGGGATAACTCACTGAATAGTTTTCAAGCAACTGAGTCGACTCATCTAAATAAAACCCCGGGAGTAGTTAATTAGTGCATCTCAATCCTCAAGGATGGGTTCCATATGTTCGATGGCTGCTAAAAATAGATTTCGTGAAAAACCTGGATTATATGTCCCGTGTGAGAGAATAGGGAAAGAGGAATAATATCGCTCACATGACATCAGCTCTGTTGGCTATAGTGCTACATCAGCACTCCCTAGCGACTAAAGGACTGGTCAAGGAGTGGTAAAGGAGTCTTGTAATATGGGTCAGAGGTCGTCCTACGTAAGAGACATGAAAGGACCTGACAGCACCATTCATTAACAGTTACCAAAAGGCCTGACGAACGAACAAAACCCGGTATCGTACGAGTGCACACGTATTTTATTGAACAACACAAGCATGATACAACAAGGGCAGCGTGTAATACCACTACGACTGCAGCTATGACGAGTACGATGATGATGTGACCTGCGAGTGTTGACCACTACGCCAGAGGTCGTGAGCTTGGGGGTTTCTCCACCTCGCCAGATGTTCAATTGTGATGACGAGGTGACTTCCGGGTGTTTACCATAATTCCAAAGGTCGTGAGCTCAGGGGTGTGTACACCTCGCCAGAGGCTCAATCGATGTAAGATATACAATAGTACAGTCTACCCTGTCTTAGCTGTTTAAGCCAATCAAATACGCGGCAATCGTTAGCTACTAAATCGGTGCCGAATATGCAGATAAAAGTTTTCATCGGAAAGCCGTTACAACGAAGCAATAAATATACAATATTGTCCACAAAACGTTAGACAGAGAACTCTGAAGTTTCTTGCTATTATGAGTCCACTCGGAACAATGTTCGTTCATGAAGGTGTGGAACGCCGCGTGTCGTGGCGGCAGGCCGTACGAACAAAAGTAATCGCCGCGTCCGTCGGCGTCCAGGTACAGCGCTATCCAATGTTCGCCCGGTTCGTCGCCGTCGTCGGTGTTGCACACGAAGGCTGCAGGCACAGCGTCTATCGCCGTATGCAGTCCGTCTTTGGGCACGACACCACGAAATATCGACCTGGTGCGCGGGTCCATCGCTAGTAGTCTGGCGATCTGCAGAGTGTCCATCTCAGTAGCCGTAGATGATGTTGCGGCTCTTGTATATTTCCAGCACGCGATGACGTTCACGGAGGTCGGCAGCGCGTCACAGAAAGGCATCTCGATGCGCAGGTTGCCCTGTTGCATCAGATGGAAGCAGGCGCCTTCGCACTCTTCGGGGGTTAGGTGCCTAAAGTCGCTGCGAGACAGTCCGTTCCGCTTGTCCTGCCACACCTTACCGGTCGAGGAGAATAGGTTCATGTAGCTCCTGATGAAGAGGTTGTCGGCGAAATTCTGGTTGGAACTGTTTGGAGTGTATCTGTCGCCCGTCCACGTACACTGTGAGGAAGTTAATGTCGTTGCTCATGTCGTGAAACGGATTCATGTCGTACGAACCGTTGTACGCATCATTATCGATGCAGCGCAGCACCAGACGTTTTGGCAGGGTGCCGAGGAACAGGAAGTTCTCGTGCGTGTGCGACCGAGCGCCCGAGGGAATGGAGTACACCTTGCAGTCGACGGCCCGCATCGGATACTTGACCGTGATGTGCGCCATCTGTACGGAAGGATTCAGGGTGGCCTTCTTTACAAACAAGGTGGCATTGATTATGTTGATCCTGTAATCGGGGTTGGCCCCGCCAGCCATGAGTGCAAACGCGGACTTACTGCGTCGTATCTCGACATCGTCGCCGTTGATCAAGAATGTATCCTGCAGAAACAGGCGTCGAGCCACGAACCCTGCATTAGCCGCGGCTCTGTCAGCAATCTCGACGGCATGCACGTGAATGGCCGTGTCCTTGTGCCGCAGCTGACTCGTCAGTTGCGTGACCTTAGTATCGGTGCCGTAGCTAAGCAGCGTCTCTATGTAGACACGATACTCGTACGTGTTGGTCAAAGGGATCACGAGCGTACCGTTCAGGTAGACGTGGACTTGACTGAACAGCGAATGCAGCCAGTTATTCACCGGGCCCACGGGATCGGCCAAGTCGAGGTCGGCCCCATCGGCTCGCGTCACCTTCGTCTGTACGTGTAGCATCGTGTTGGCGAGATCCAGGTAATCGTCTCCCGATCAGAGTGTCAAGAATTCTATCGGTCGACCCGAGTCGAGAGAGGACATGGGCTGATGTTCCACTATATGGCTACTTCGCCGGTGCCCGATATGTTCAAAACTTTATGTATAAATCATTGTTGAGTCATGGATCATACGGATCTATAGTCCCTACTGTCGGACGCTCATCAACATGGCGTAGACCCTTCCTACCCTTCCCTAGGTTCCCAGGCCGACTGCCCCTCCCGTGTCGACGTGGGTGGTACTCGGTCACAGTGAAGTGACGCTGTGGTTGATGGCGGCGTCGACACACGTGCTACAAGTAAGTAACGTCACTCAGCTAGCATTTCACTCGCTCTTTCCACTCGGTTAGTTGTTGTGTTGTTCCAAGTAAATAATATGAGGATGATGAGGCAATTACTGCCACTAGTCAAACAGTACATACCAATACTAGTTATTTCCAAAGGGATTGAAAGTACACTTTTAAGTTCAACATGAATTTATTCTAGTTTTGTAGTCCTGAAATTCTTATTGTTGGCTTCTTTTCATGTGTAGAATCCACGGCGTCTAATATGACTATATGACATGTGCAACGTCATTTTTTAGTAATGGGGCAGTAGATCAATTTAGCTCATACCTTATCCGTTTCCATACGTTTCAGCCCCTTGTTGCTATGGTCCATCAATGTTACAGGACTTTTGTAAAACCCAGGGGCTAACCTCGCAATCGGGGTAAGACCCACAGGATATTTATCACTGAGGAAGAACCAGACATCTTTCTCTGTAACGTTGTACAAAGTATGCGCGAAATGTATCTCTGCCAGCCCGCACTCCCACTCGCCAGACAGCGACATGCGTTGACGCAAGTCCGTGATGTAATGGGCCAAGGTGTTATCGGGGTGCACCTTCATGGAAGAGTTGCTAGGCAACGTCAGGTAGAAATCAGTCGCCATGACGTCTCAAAGTAGGACTGGGCAGAAGGTAACCCAAAGAACTACTCAACAGGGCCACCCACAGATTAAAGTCGTCGTGACTGGTCGTCAGGGTGGAAATGCTTATCGAGATGACCGTGTACAAGATAAAGACCTGACACAGAAAGACTATCTCGGGTTTGGGACACACGGTACCGAATACATGCTAAGGTGTGCTGTCGTTGCTGCTCGACGCGTCAGCATTGTCTTTTTCTTCTTCTTCTTCCATGAGGGTGGTGGTGGCGGTGAAGGCCTCTGTTGTCGACTCGTCTGTTATAATTCGAATGAAGAGACGACAGACGCACAGCTAGTTTTTATAGTCGACGAGGGCCTTTGCATCGATCCAGCTGTTGAATTTGGAGGGGTAGCCGTACCATTTCACCAAAGCCTCCGTTCGCCTGCCCACCTTGCGTCGCTGCAGTACCGATTCCACGCGGTACACGTTATCGGCGGGTACCGACACCTTCTGCAGCTCCGGTCCGTAGAAGGTCGTGACCGTATAGGCGCTGCCACACCTCTTCTTGATTCTTCGCACTCACCTGTGACGGAGTCATGCCGATGCTGCGGTTGTTTTACGATTGCACAAGTCCTGAAGGACGTCGATGTATCGCCACGTCTGGTGTTTCGTCAAGTATCGCCACATGCGCGTCTTCAACGTTCGATTGAATCTTTCGACGATGTTCGCCTTCGTCTCCTCGTTGTGAATAAAGAAGTGGTGTATGCCGCACTTCTTAAACAGAGCCTGAACGGAACGATTTGTTCGTTGTCATTTTTCAAATTCAACAATTCAACGTGAATAGGGGTGAGCATCGAATGTTCCATCTAAGTGCGCCGACAAGAGAGGGGTGTCCAACTGAGTGATATTCGTGCACTATCAGCTGCAGTTCGAGAAGTAGTAGCTGATTCTGCTGCCGCTCGACGAGAAGGAGTCGCCGCCTGACGTATGTAGGCTCTCCTAGCAACGTTACCAACGACGTAACTCCAGGGGCAGGTTGATGGCTCTGAACTGTTGTGCGAATGGTTGCCATCCCGTTGGATCGGTCTTTCTCTTACGCAACAGATCATTCACGAGATCCACCACGTTACTTCCGACAACCGGCACACCCTCGTGAATCAGTTCGTCACGAGCGGTCCACGCGATATCTCTTTTGAGATGCTCCTTCAAAAGTCTGGATTTGGCCTGCATGATCATGGGAACGGTGTCCACGACGTCGACCTCTCTGCCGCTACTAGGAGCCACTGCTCGTTCCGTCGCCCCGGCCCCCGCCCCCGGCACTGTTGGCATCGACTTGTTCACCGCGACCATGCGTACCTGTTCCTTGACATGTTTATCGTACAAGACGCAACAACACCTGATTATATAATGTTACCATGGTCCTGTCGTCGGGTCCGTTCTATCGAGGATGGATATCATCTCGTCTTCGAGGGCTTGCACCGTCTTACCTAGGGTATACGTTGGGGTGGCGGCGGTGGTGGTGAGCGGGTCCACCAAGGGCATCTTGCGTGCGTGTTCCATCTCTACTTCTTGAGCTTGCCAACGGCGCTAGGAAGGCCGATAGGAAGCTCTGACCATCACCGACCTGCTGTTGCAGTAAGATGCGTCTCCTTCTGACAGCGGGCGCTCGTCTCTGAGACAAATCGCGTAATTTCGTTTTGTGTGTGCTCAATCGTTGCCTCTGTAATTCGGTCAATGGAATGTTCTTTTTCAATATGTTGTAGGCACACTCGGCCAGTGCACGCAGCAGATCGGCGTCGGCGTTGGCGATGATGGCTGTTCTCAGTTTAGTGCTCTTGTATCTATTCAGCGCCTGTATACACAAACTGTGTCTCTTCACCAGTTCAGACATGGTGTGTGAACACCGTTGTCGGATTGAACACCGTCGTCTGGAAAGATGGTCGTGCGCAGACGCATGTCCTTGGGCGTGTCCTGTTTGAGATGGACCAATAGATAGCCGTACGGTACCGACGTGGTGCCTTTAAAAACTTCTTGTACGAACTTCACACGCCCCGGGTACATCTGCCGAGCCAAGTGCGACATCTGTGATGTGTCAGGAGTTTTCTTGAACACCACCATGTACTAAGAGTTCAGACTGATGGTACGACTCTCCTTTTTTTAGGGAACAGGTTCTGTACGAGATGCAGCACGGACATGTTCCTGTAATGACTTTTTAGTGAACAAGGTCGTGACCCGTTCGTCCGTTTCCGCCATGAGATCGTCTATGACGATGAGGTTACTCATTGCCTAATCGAACATGTTCGCACACGGTAACCCTTCCTCAAACTGCACGCCGACTAAATCCATTGTGGCGTAAGCAGATTGCCATTCTCAGTAGCACCACGTGATCTTTTCGGGGGGGGGGGGGTGGATCGATCATCGCGGCAGCGTGACGCAACATATGTTTCCATCGTATATCCATGGTCACATATGAAAGACGACGGTATTGCATGGCCTTTTCTACAGATCCAACTGGCCCGTGGTCAGCCCGTCCTCGTGCACCACGCGATTGGCGTAGTAGTAGGTGACGGCAAACCGTTCCTGCGCCCGGAACCCGCAGTTCTTTCCACTTCCGCTCCGACGTTTGCTGAGCACGTCCAGGAACGCGTCCTTATCGACGTCGTTGTGACGTTTGCTCAGTCCTTTGGTGCTGTACTTGTCGGTTGCTCCGAAACAATAGTATGTCTTGCTGCACAACCCCACGAACCCGTCACCGGACCACTCCACCTTCAACAGATCCGGTGTCCTCTTAGCATACGCCTTGAGCGCCTTACAACACGGCTCGGCGCCAGCCCACGGGCCGCAGGCGAGTAGACAGCGCACGTACTCCTGCTGATGTTCGACGCAACTTTCGGACGGGAACCATTCGGAGCTGTGCCGGAAGTAATGTGTTCGACGTTCCGGGTTCTCGAGGTCATCGACGGACTCAGCGGCCAAGGCCAAGTAGGCGCTATCTGTGTCCATCTCGCAGTACCGAATAAAGGCGCTCCATGTACATGTTGATAAAGTCGTAATAGGACTGCAACATGCGCATCTTGGCGTACTGCAGAACGAAGAATACCACGTGTACGAACAGGGCTTACGTGACGGTTATCTTGTTCATCTCTATCTCGTACGCATCGTCGACGACGACGTCACGATGTAGGTCCACGTTGGTGATGGTCTTCCCATAGCCCGAGTTCCCCAGCAACTTTATGGTGTCCCCGATGATGACCTTGTGTGGATGGACGTCTCCCTCGCGCCGGGCCGTGGACACTGTATCGCCGAACTGCCGGAAGAAATGGATCGGATCGTACTCGATGACCTGGTAGACCTTTCGTCACCTCGAGTCCGTGGTCTAGGTACCATCGCAAGATCGGCGTGGCAAGAAGATCTTATCGCCTCGATAACTGCCCACGAGCATGAAAGGACCGAAATGGTCGCGCGTCAGACGGATGGTCTTGAACACGGGCTGCATCTCGGCAAAGTGCGCACGCAATGCTTCCGGTATGCAAACGTCGCAATCGATCATTCCGTACACGGTTCCGGCACGCACGCCGGTCAGGATCTTTTGTGACGTCAACATCCACCGTGTATGTCGTCGCCGAGGAAAGGCAGCATCCAGACGTTTTTTAACAGCCGGATCTCTTCTCATCTTCTCATCTCTTTCCACTCGCATTCTCACAGTTCGACGACCTTGACAAAGTGACGTAGGTATGCGGTGTTCTTTTGGGTCTCGGCGAGCAGTTCGGCTGTGGGTTTCCCGTTGACGGCATTCATCTCTTGTCGGGTGCAAGGGTGACCATGGTAGTAAGAAGCTTGGAACTGATATGCCGTGTTCGATTGACTGCACCACCGGTCCACCGAGACTGTGACGGCGGCGGCGACGGGGGCGGTGACGGACGAGACGGTGACGGCGGCTGCGGTGACGACGGCGACGACGACGGCCGGGGCGGTGGCGGCTGTGGTCACCGATGATGTTGGTGTCGGCTGAGACGTTGTCTGCTAATGGCGGCGTGATGACGGCTCGTATACTTCTTTTACGTGTCGTCACTGCCGCCTTCACAGCCGCCGTCCTCTCATCCTCGTCATACGCAGTGCATATGAGGTGCATTCCGATGATTATCCATAGAAAGGAAAGATAGGACTATTATCACCCCTGTCTGCGCGTAGCCTCTCGCACCTTATCCGTCATATCGATCTGTCATTGCAATGTCGTCCACCTATCATTTAACGATATATCAGTCCTGCACTACAGGTGTTGGGTCAAACCAGATGAAGGTGTGTCCACCTCATCTGTTGATAGATTCAATATGCGACACACCTCATTACACATATAACGGACACATGCCGCATCTACTGCTGCATCGAAAGACTGCTGGTTAAAGATGGCTTCCGTACGATCTTGAATTCTATATATACCACCCACCGTTGTCTCCATGTCATCACTGCTGTTGCTCTCAGTTAATATATAAGTATCAGCCTTCTGCATAGCATTATCATCATCATCGTCATATGACCGAATTATGCACGATGCTTGAGAGATAGTGGACGCTGCTGACGTGAATTTGATTTAATCACTTTTACTATCTAGCCATGCCTGTACTTTACACATGCTGCTGCTCGTAGCCTCGCCGGGGGGTCCAGTGACGTCATCTTTTTTGCCGTTGTCTTCCTGCAAAGAGAATTACGAACCTACCACTTTCAATTTTGACACGGTGTAATGTCCACACATGTCCTTTACACGTTTCGTGATGGTGGCCATGACACGCCCCCCCCCCGGAGCAGGAACATCATGCCGGTGTAGGTGTAGGTGTAGGTGCTGGCATCGAACTCCACTACTTCGATAATTCATCGAAAATGACTGTCCACCTCTCTCCCCCTCCCAGTCGGACAGTAGGAACCGCATGGCGAACCTGTTCGCGGGAACACGCTGCCATTGGAAGATTGAACAATAGTAGCCATTACCATCCGGTTGCACACCTTTGAGACAATGCGGACAAGATGCGTACACGATGTATCTATCCTGCGTGGCACAATTGGTTATTGTTACCAAATGTTTAATTATATAAGTGCCGTTACTTACTTCGCTTTGGAGTCATGGCAGGTTCATATGGCAGGTTCATTTGGCAGGTTCATATGGCAGGTTCACATGGCAGGTTCACATGGCAGGTTCATATGGCAGGTTCATATGCGGCGTATAAGTGTCGACGAAACGCTGCGCGGCCATGCTGCTGTGTCGTGTAGAGTAGAACGTGTTGTCGATGCGTTCAGAACGGTTATGCCGCTGTCAAGTGCCAGGCCGGCTTATAAGTGAGCACACTCCAATAACCGTCCCCACTTTTTACACATTCCTTTAATGTGGATTGATAGTGTCTAACAGCCACTTGCGTAGTAGTGCGTCACGACATTTAATGGCAACCAACGCATACATAATAGAACGTCTCTGTTTGTTCCATTCTACGCGTAAATGTGCCTTCTCTCCGATGGTCTTGCTCAAGTATTTCGCCTAAAGTCCAGTCCGTGTGGTTAGCATTTTTCTCCTGTCTCAAGATCGACATGGTACACACATTTTCGGAACTGATAGGCCGATGTGGTTAAAACATAATCCCACGCCTGTATCCTGCACACGTAGAAATTGGATAGAATACTCTTTCCGCCTCTGAAGTATATAGGACGATTCTTCTGACTTTATGATGTTAAAATGTTAACGAACTACATTATATACGGCTTTATGCAACGCTCGCTTAGTATGCACCGAATTCGGTTTTTGTTGAATGACGGATTTCTTGTTGGTTCCACCAACGGTTTTCTGACAAATGTGTTATTGTTGTGTATGGCTTACCTCGGCAATTTGCATTCTTTTCTAGACATAATGACGAATGGGTCTTTGTTCCATTGCTTTGTCTATATTAGACGCCGTGGATTCTACACACGAAAAGCAGCCAACAATCAGAATTTCAGGAATGTGACTCATTTGACCGAGTTCGTTATATTTATGAGCGCAATTTGTTACGTTGCTGGACACAACATTCTTTCAGGAAGCACCAAGGTTTCAACTAAAGACAGGGGATTTTGTTACGCTCATGTTTTTACCAACGTAACATTTAACATTGGTAATTTTCGCGGTCTCGCTTGAATTCTACTCTATTTATAGCTTCAGTATCTTCTCTAGTTTCGGTGATTCATGTATACAAAATAAAAACTGAAATTGTCCATATGTCAGACTGCACTGCCAATCATTTGCCAACAAACGAGTTCCACATTACTCTCGCTCTGTTGCCAACCATTTATTAAGCGGCTTGTCTATTTGAGATGAAACATACATCTACATATAACTACCGTATACGAAATATACCAACACCTTAATACCGCAGGATTGTTAGAAACTGTTCCCGTAGAACCCGGGTATAAAGTCAAGAAGTACCGACAAACCCAAATTATGTGCTATTGTTAATAGCGAAGGGTATGGTTTAACAATAACATTTCTAATGTCTCCAGCAGATGTAAGCTAATGTTTGTTGAGGATGAATTTATCTGGACTGGGAAACACGCACCACGTGACAACCTTAGATCATTTGGTCAATTTGATTGAACGTCGTCTTTGAAGAAGGCTGGGGTTTTCCAAGTGTGTAACATTTATAATTACGTCTACGAATACTGGTTTATCCAGGTTTATGGAATAGTTATGGATGTTGCCAAGACCTGAGCGGGCAACACCGTCTATAAATTATTGAACAACATTGAACAAGATTGCCATCCAAAGAAAAAAACCCAGATGGCAAGTGGACAAGGAAGCCATTGGTTTATTGTGAGTCCAACATTTTTGTCACCTACGTGTAAGTGGTTTAATGGTTACAGCACCCGCCTGTTGATCGAGAAGACGGTGGTTTAATGGTTAGAGCACCCGCCTGTTGATCGAGAGGACGGTGGTTTAATGGTTAGAGCACCCGCCTGTTGATCGAGAGGACGGTGGTTTAATGGTTAGAGCACCCGCCTGTTGATCGAGAGGACGGTGGTTTAATGGTTAGAGCACCCGCCTGTTGATCGAGAGGACGGTGGTTTAATGGTTAGAGCACCCGCCTGTTGATCGAGAGGACGGTGGTTAAATGGTTAGAGCACCCGCCTGTTGATCGAGAGGACGGTGGTTTAATGGTTAGAGCACCCGCCTGTTGATCGAGAGGGCGGTGGTTCGATTCAACATCCGCCATTTCGAAGCTTTGGCAATTTCGTTCACCCCACTTTGCCTGTGTCTTTCGGAAGACACACTAAAAGCTGTTGGTCCCTTCTACCTGGTATATATTCCAGGGGAAGTTAAATATCCCACGCAGGGAAATAGAAAAAGCCATGTGAAGGACTCACTAACTCTGGAAAAGGACACCTTTCAATAAACCCTCAGCGCAATATCTTAGAAGACTTAGAAAACAAAAAGTTTCTATCAATATTCAATATCTTTAAAAACTTCAATTTGATCTCCTCTTAACCGCCTTTTCTCCATGGTTGTTCTTTTAGGCGTTCTTCATAACTGAGGTCTCGCAGTTCTGGAATAATTGTATTTGCTCTCCTCTGTATTTGTTCAAAGGTATCTATTTCCTTCTTACGATATGGTCTCAAGGCTCCTAATTATACGTGTGACATTAATTAGACCGTGACAATTTACGATGCAGAATTTATCTGGACTGGGAAATACGTACCACGTGACATCCTTGGATCATTTGGTCAATTTGGTTGAGCGTTGTCTTTGAAAGGCTGGGGTTTTCCGACTGTGTAAAATGTTTAATTACTTTTATGAGTACTGAGTTCATCCAGGTTTATGGAATTAATGGATGTTGCTTTGACCTTAGCGGACAACGCCGTCTATAAATTATACGCGTGACTTCAATCAGACCGGGACAGTTTACAACGCAGTAAGTGGAGAACTGACATAGTACATCAACGTTTCGTGCAGCTGTAACTTGGTTAATTTAACACTTTGGAATTATTGACATAACATAAATACAATTCATCTGTATTTGATGTATTACAAGTATACGTATGATACGAAGTTATGTTAAAAGAAGGAAACGTGATTCAATTGAGGACACTGAGGTGCAGCATTAGCGGCAGAAACAATAGGAGCGGCAGAAGAAGCAGGAGCGATATGAGCGGCAGGAGCAGCAGAAACAACAGAAGCATCCTGACATTTGGATGACGTTGTACGGTCCCACGTGGGTGATTGTTTACGCGATACAGATGACGCGAGTATCGACTGAATGCTCGAATGGTTTAACTGGCCAATTAATTCGGTATCGATGCGACCGAATACAGCAGGTAGGTATGACCCATGCAACAGACGCGGATCAAGGGGGCGTGGGGTGCGCACACACCCCCACCGCTTTGTTTGAAAAGAAATGTGTTGGCTTTATTCTTATTTGACATCTAACTTAGTCTAAGAGCTTAGAGCACATCATTATCAGCCACAACATGAATCTAGCACTAACCAATGCATGTACGACAACAACTTGAATCTGGCACTAACCAAGGCATGTATGACAACAACATGAATCTGGCACTAACCAATGCATGTATGACAACAACATGAATCTGGCACTAACCAAGGCATGTATGACAAAAACATGAATCTGCCACTGTTCAATGCATGCGCGGTTCATGGAGTACAAAACGTTAGGTGCGTGTAACGATACACTACACTGGATTAGTTTCGAGAAATGTATGAAGCCATCCTTGATTTCCTGACTGCATTTTCGAGAGCAACAAATGGAGTTAAAAAAATATGACTCATTTGGCCTAATCTTTTGGCTTTTGGGCTACTCTGAGAGACCTCAAGCTTTCCATTCATCGCTGCATGTTTGGGTACACCGTAGGCCTCAGCAAGGTGCTCCAGGGTTCTATGCAGGATGTTGTCCGGGCCTACGAAGAAGTCACTCTGTTAATGGACATCTTTAGCGACCGCAGAAGAGATGCAGATGCAGATGATAGTGAGATCTACAAGATGACGGAAGAGATGGCCAACACTGCTGTGGGGAAAGTGATCTCGGTCCCAAGGAGGCAGACCATGAGACACAACGTGGAGGCAGACCATGAGAAACAACGTGGAGGCAGACCATGAGACACAACGTGGAGGCAGACCATGAGAAACAACGTGGAGGCAGACGATGAGAAACAACGCGGAGGCAGACCACGAGAAACAACGTGGAGGCAGACCATGAGAAACAACGTGGATGCAGACCATGAGAAACAACATGGAGGCAGACCGTGAGAAACAACGCGGAGGCAGACCATGAGAAACAACGTGGAGGCAGACCATGAGAAACAACGTGGAGGCAGACCATGAGAAACAACGTGGAGGCAGACCATGAGAAACAACATGGAGGCAGACCATGAGAAACAACATGGAGGCAGACCATGAGAAACAACATGGAGGCAGACCTTGAGAAACAACATGGAGGCAGACCATGAGAAACAACATGGAGGCAGACCATGAGAAACAACATGGAGGCAGACCATGAGAAACAACATGGAGGCAGACCATGAGAAACAACATGGAGGCAGACCATGAGAAACAACATGGAGGCAGACCATGAGAAACAACGTGGAGGCAGACCATGAGAAACAACATGGAGGCAGACCATGAGAAACAACATGGAGGCAGACCATGAGAAACAACATGGAGGCAGACCATGAGAAACAACGTGGAGGCAGACCATGAGAAACAACGTGGAGGCAGACCATGAGAAACAACGTGGAGGCAGACCATGAGAAACAACATGGAGGCAGACCATGAGAAACAACATGGAGGCAGACCATGAGAAACAACATGGAGGCAGACCATGAGAAACAACATGGAGGCAGACCATGAGAAACAACATGGAGGCAGACCTTGAGAAACAACATGGAGGCAGACCATGAGAAACAACATGGAGGCAGACCTTGAGAAACAACATGGAGGCAGACCATGAGAAACAACATGGAGGCAGACCATGAGAAACAACATGGAGGCAGACCATGAGAAACAACATGGAGGCAGACCATGAGAAACAACATGGAGGCAGACCATGAGAAACAACATGGAGGCAGACCATGAGAAACAACATGGAGGCAGACCATGAGAAACAACATGGAGGCAGACCATGAGAAACAACATGGAGGCAGACACCCCAGAAAAATACTGACGACGCTTACTATTTCTACCATTTCTAGACCACCTTCTCTAAGTATTTGGTATTGAACACGATACTCAATGCGATCATAGGGAAATATGTGCTCGGCCTGGAGTTCCTATCCAATAACGTGGGCAAGCTGACAGATGCTAACATAACCGACCTACAAGAATGATGTTGCCACGATTTGCCTTCCCTAACGTCCGTACAATATGAAGTCACGCTGTAGTAGAGGAAATGGGATTCGTCAGAAGAAACAAAGCCCTATAATCTACAGGAAAACAATGAATGCAATAGCCAACTCCACGTTCACTAATCTTTTCCGTAATTTTTATTTCCTGATGCTAATATCGGTCCCAAGTGCTGGAGTGGAGCTAACTCTGCACTCACAGTGGAGCTAACTCTGCACTCACAGTGGAGAAAACCGTGATGCTGAGCTCCACGCACCAGGATCGCCTCGATGTGTTGGTGCTACTTCGTGTACACAAGGACATCAAACTCGACATCCAGGCAGTTATTGACACACACAAATGAATGCACCCAACAAGGATGTGTTTCATTAATCCTCTGAGCAGCCACTGCTACTGAATGGTGCACACTAACCACACGTGCATATATACAATACACCAATACATTAAACGTTGCAATGTGTTCCTTTAATTAATGTGATGACTAATTACCCACGGTGGTTCACAACTCGACCACCTGAGCGAATGACCCGGAAAACAACATCAAGAATAGTAAATACATTCCCCGGACCCCTTTGCGTGAATGGCTGAGCCCCCCCCCGTTAGTCAAATCCAAATTTAGTGACAAAATGACATAAACTACAGTTTGTATAAATTACCTTAATTATACGATTAATCAATACTAATATATGAAATAACTTGCACTGGTAATTTGGAGCGTGTCCTATTGTACAAAGGACTAAGGAAAACAGACAAGTAATGTTTTAATTAATGTCTATATAATTACTAAAGAGGATATAACATTATCTTAAAATAACATAATTTACTTATTTACATATATATTTCAATAAGTTGTGATGGTGGTAAAGACATAAAACTGCTTGCAAACGTTTAGATAAATAAAAATATAATCAGTCTAATGAATTGGTCAAGATGGATTTGATATAACATTGATATGTTGCTGAATGGAAATAGTGTACAGAAATATATAAACTGCACATTTTCAAATTTTTTGTTGCTTTCAAATGATAAAATGGCACAGAAGGATTTACAATACACAATCAACCAAAACATGTGAGCAGGATCTCGGCGGAATATATTTTATTAAACTTTTACAAACATTCTTTTACCTCGGCCAGCAATTGATGGTCTAACAGTGTAATGACTCATTATTCTGCACGACTATTTTTAAACTTTGTTTTTATCTCCGTTTATCGACAGCTCCGTCTTTACAATGACGCCGACAACATTTGTCACCGCCTGCTTCTTGGTGGTTGTCCTGGCACCAGCGGTCAATGCTGTTAAGATCCCTGTTGATAGAAATGTCGTCACCGACGGAGACCGCTCATTCCGCGGAGATTGGACGGTTGATGGTAAATGCTTTGTTGCAATACCGATGGTATGCATTCATACATGTACATACATGGGTGTGTATGATATATGTATGTACGTATGTATGCTAGTACGTATATATATACATACATATATATATATATATATATATATATATATATATATATATATATATATATATATATATATATATATATGTATATATATATATATATATATATATATATATATATATATATATATATATATATAGATATATATATATGTGTGTGTGTGTATGTACGTATGTCTGTAAGTACGTATGTATGTGTGTATGTATGTATGTATGTATGTATGTATGTCTGTAAGTACGTATGTATGTGTGTATGTATGTATGTATGTATATATGTATGTATGTATGTATGTCTGTAAGTACGTATGTATGTGTGTATGTATGCAAGCATGTACATATGTATGTAAGTATGTATGTATGTGAGTATGTATGCAAGCATGTACATATGTATGTACGTACGTATGTAGGCATTTATGTATGTACATATGAGATAAGGGATGCTGTATTCTCTACAGTTCAGTCGTTCAAGGGAAATGGCAAAGGAGCGATGTGCCACTTTCCCTTTATCTACGACGGCAGACAGTACGAGCATTGCGTCTTCTACTGGTCCATATGGTTCTGGTGCGCCACCACTGACAACTACGACCGAGATCTCAAATATGGCTACTGTTGGTAACCGCTAAAAGGTAAGTTGTCGTTCCAATGCTACGGTTCGTGGTGTGTGTGTGTGTGTGTGTGTGTGTGTGTGTGTGTGTGTGTGTGTGTGTGTGTGTGTGTGTGTGTGTGTGTGTGTGTGTGTGTGTGTGTGTGGGTGGGTGGGTGCGTGTGCGGGTGCGGGTGCGGGTGCGGGTGCGGGTGCGGGTGCGGGTGCGGGTGCGGGTGCGGGTGCGGGTGCGGGTGTGTGTGACAATGGGTTATATCGTGTAATAACCACATCGATACCTATGCGGCTCTCGTGGTTGTTATCTGGGTGATAACACTCTCGTGACTTCCTATCTTTGTAAACTTCTACGTATGGTCCACCACAACAGGCACCTCAAAATTCCCAAAATTGTTTGCCGGGCGGCGAAACAATTGCGGGTATATGCCAACGCGCATGCGCGATCGCGTTCGAGACGATTCAAAGTTCAGATTGATTAGCAGAACGAGTCAGCCGTGTGTTATCCAGGAGGATAGTGTACGGTAAAATGTTTATGTTAAGCATACATTTGTGAACATCTAGTGCACGGCTAGCCGTTGTATAACATATACCTATATCAATATGTGTTGTATGTGGATATTGCATCAACTCCCAATGGGTGACATCATGTAATAACTTCATCAATACAGTGCAACACTTGTATACAGTTATCAGTTATTTTCATTTGTAATGTTATCACAACCAACGCAACAATGACAAACAATTGTATATATGAATGATTTAACGGTAATGAAGCAATGATTATTCATGGATTTATGCAAAATTTGAAGCTACTTACCATTAAAGATATTTACGACAGCGTTTCTTTTTCGGGCCTCCGATGACATGTAAATATAACAAAGGGGAGAGGAATTTGTTCAGAACAAATCATAAATATCACAACTTTACTTAAACGACGCAACAATGACGATACCACGACAGTCGTCTCTCGCACCCCTTTAGTCACCCTTTAGTCAACCTTGGTGCTGATTATATAATTCATGAACTGTAGGGAGCTACTATATGCAAGGGCGTGTTAACTGTAGGGAGCTACTATATGCAAGGGCGTGTTAACTATAGGGAGCTACTATATACAAGAGCGTGTTAACTGTAGGGAGCTACTATATGCAAGGGCGTGTTAACTACAGGGAGCTACTATATACCAGAGCGTGTTAACTGTAGGGAGCTACTATATACAAGAGCGTGTTAACTGTAGGGAGCTACTATATGCTAGGGCGTGTTAACTGTAGGGAGCTACTATATACAAGAGCGTGTTAACTGTAGGGAGCTACTATATACAAGAGCGTGTTAACTGTAGGGAGCTACTATATACAAGAGCGTGTTAACTGTAGGGAGCTACTAT
Source organism: Lamellibrachia satsuma (assembly GCA_033239005.1). Lineage (NCBI taxonomy): Eukaryota > Metazoa > Annelida > Polychaeta > Sabellida > Siboglinidae > Lamellibrachia > Lamellibrachia satsuma. The sequence continues at coordinate 3,117,552 of BSQZ01000033.1, forward strand.
ATGCTAGGGCGTGTTAACTGTAGGGAGCTACTATATACAAGAGCGTGTTAACTATAGTTAGCTACTATATGCAAGAGCGTGTTAACTGTAGGGAGCTACTATATACAAGAGCGTGTTAACTGTAGGGAGTTACTATATACAAGAGCGGGTTAACTGTAGGGAGCTACTATATACAAGAGCGTGTTAACTATAGTTAGCTACTATATGCAAGAGCGTGTTAACTGCAGGGAGCTACTATATACAAGAGCGTGTTAACTGTAGGGAGCTACTATATGCTAGGGCGTGTTAACTGTAGGGAGCTACTATATGCAAGAGCGTGTTAACTGTAGGGAGCTACTATATACAAGAGCGTGTTAACTGTAGGGAGCTACTATATGCTAGGGCGTGTTAACTGTAGGGAGCTACTATATGCAAGAGCGTGTTAACTGTAGGGAGCTACTATATACAACAGCGTGTTAACTGTAGGGAGCTACTATATGCTAGGGCGTGTTAATTGTAGGGAGCTACTATATGCAAGAGCGTGTTAACTGTAGGGAGCTACTATATACAAGAGCGAGTTAACTGTAGGGAGCTACTATATGCTAGGGCGTGTTAACTGTAGGGAGCTACTATATGCAAGAGCGTGTTAACAGTAGGGAGCTACTATATACAAGAGCGTGTTAACTATAGGGAGCTACTATATACAAGAGCGTGTTAACTGTAGGGAGCTACTATATGCAAGAGCGTGTTAACTGTAGGGAGTTACTATATACAAGAGCGTGTTAACTATAGGGAGCTACTATATACAAGAGCGTGTTAACTATAGGGAGTTACTATATGCAAGAGCGTGTTAACTGTAGGGAGCTACTATATACAAGAGCGTGTTAACTGTAGGGAGCTACTATATGCTAGGGCGTGTTAACTGTAGGGAGCTACTATATGCAAGAGCTTGTTAACTGTAGGGAGCTACTATATACAAGAGCGTGTTAACTGTAGGGAGCTACTATATGCTAGGGCGTGTTAACTGTAGGGAGCTACTATATGCAAGAGCGTGTTAACTGTAGGGAGCTACTATATACAAGAGCGTGTTAACTGTAGGGAGCTACTATATGCTAGGGCGTGTTAACTGTAGGGAGCTACTATATGCAAGAGCGTGTTAACTGAAGGGAGCTACTATATGCAAGAGCGTGTTAACTATAGGGAGCTACTGTATACAAGAGCGTGTTAACTGTAGGGAGCTACTATATGCTAGGGCGTGTTAACTGTAGGGAGCTACTATATGCTAGGGCGTGTTAACTGTAGGGAGCTACTATATGCAAGGGTGTGTTAAGTGTAGGGAGCTACTATATGCAAGAGCGTGTTAACAGTAGGGAGCTACTATATACAAGAGCGTGTTAACTATAGGGAGCTACTATATACAAGAGCGTGTTAACTGTAGGGAGCTACTATATGCAAGAGCGTGTTAACTGTAGGGAGTTACTATATACAAGAGCGTGTTAACTATAGGGAGCTACTATATACAAGAGCGTGTTAACTATAGGGAGTTACTATATGCAAGAGCGTGTTAACTGTAGGGAGCTACTATATTCAAGAGCGTGTTAACTGTAGGGAGCTACTATATGCTAGGGCGTGTTAACTGTAGGGAGCTACTATATGCAAGAGCGTGTTAACTGTAGGGAGCTACTATATACAAGAGCGTGTTAACTGTAGGGAGCTACTATATGCTAGGGCGTGTTAACTGTAGGGAGCTACTATATGCAAGAGCGTGTTAACTGTAGGGAGCTACTATATACAAGAGCGTGTTAACTGTAGGGAGCTACTATATGCTAGGGCGTGTTAACTGTAGGGAGCTACTATATGCAAGAGCGTGTTAACTGAAGGGAGCTACTATATGCAAGAGCGTGTTAACTATAGGGAGCTACTGTATACAAGAGCGTGTTAACTGTAGGGAGCTACTATATGCTAGGGCGTGTTAACTGTAGGGAGCTACTATATGCTAGGGCGTGTTAACTGTAGGGAGCTACTATATGCAAGGGTGTGTTAAGTGTAGGGAGCTACTATATGCAAGAGCGTGTTAACTATAGGGAGCTACTATATGCAAGAGCGTGTTAACTGTAGGGAGCTACTATATGCTAGGGTGTGTTAACTGTAGGGAGCTACTATATACAAGAGTGTGTTAACTGTAGGGAGCTACTATATGCAAGGGCGTGTTAACTGTAGGGAGCTACTATATGCTAGGGCGTGTTAACTGTAGGGAGCTACTATATGCTAGGGCGTGTTAACTGTAGGGAGCTACTATATACAAGAGCGTGTTAACTGTAGGGAGCTACTATATGCTAGGGCGTGTTAACTGTAGGGAGCTACTATATGCTAGGGCGTGTTAACTGAAGGGAGCTACTATATGCTAGGGCGTATTAACTTAGGGAACTACTATATGCAAGAGCGTGTTAACTGTAGGGAGCTACTATATGCAAGGGCGTGTTACCTGTAGGGAGCTACTATATGCAAGACCATGTTAACTATAAGGAGCTAATATATGCAAGAGCGTGTTAACTATAAGGAGCTACTATATGCAAGAGCGTGTTAACTGAAAGGAGCTACTATATGCAAGAGCGTGTTAACTGAAGGGAGCTACTATATGCAAGGGCGTGTTAACTATAGGGAGCTACTATATGCAAGAGCGTGTTAACTGTAGGGAGCTACTATATGCTAGGGCGTGTTAAATGTAGGAAGCTAATATATGCAAGGGCGTGTTAACTGTAGGGAGCTACTACATGCAAGAGCGTGTTAACTGTAGGGAGCTACTATATACAAGAGTGTGTTAACTGAAGGGAGCTACTATATGCAAGGGCGTGTTAACTATAGGGAGCTACTATATGCAAGAGCGTGTTAACTGTAGGGAGCTACTATATGCTAGGGCTTGTTAACTGTAGGGAGCTACTATATGCAATGGCGTGTTAACTGTAGGGAGCTACCATATGCAAGAGCGTGTTAATTGTAGGGAGCTACTATATGCAAGGGCGTGTTAACTATAGGGAGCTACTATATGCAAGAGCGTGTTAACTGAAGGGAGCTACTATATGCAAGGGCGTGTTAACTATAGGGAGCTACTATATGCAAGAGCGTGTTAACTGTAGGGAGCTACTATATGCAAGAGTGTGTTAACTGTAGGGAGCTACTATATGCAAGGGCGTGTTAACTGAAGGGAGCTATTATATGCAAGAGCGTGTTAACTGTAGGGAGCTACTATATGCAAGAGCGTGTTAACTGTAGGGAGCTACTATATGCAAGAGGGTGTTAACTATAAGGAGCTACTATATGCAAGAGCGTGTTAACTGAAGGGAGCTACTATATGCAAGAGTGTGTTAACTGAAGGGAGCTACTATATGCAAGAGCGTGTTAACTATAGGGAGCTACTATATGCAAGAGCGTGTTAACTATAGGGAGCTACTATATGCTAGGGCGTGTTAACTGTAGGGAGCTACCATATGCAAGGGCGTGTTAACTATAGGGAGCTACTATATGCAAGAGCGTGTTAACTGTAGGGAGCTACTATATGCAAGAGCGTGTTAACTGTAGGGAGCTACTATATGCAAGGGCGTGTTAACTGAAGGGAGCTACTATATGCAAGAGCGCGTTAACTGTAGGGAGCTACTATATGCAAGAGCGTGTTAACTATAGGGAGCTAAAATATGCAAGGGTGTGTTAACTGTAGGGAGCTACTATATGCAAGGGCGTGTTAACTATAGGGAACGACTATATGCAAGGGCGTGTTAACTATAGGGAGCTACTATATGCAAGGGCGTGGTAACTGTAGGGAGCTACTATATGCAAGGGCGTGTTAACTATAGGGAGCTACTATATGCAAGGGCGTGTTAACTATAGGGAGCTACTATATGCAAGGGCGTGTTAACTATAGGGAGCTACTATATGCAAGGGCGTGTTAACTATAGGGAGCTACTATATGCAAGGGTGTGTTAACTCTGTATTAGGTTTATACTTATAATACGACTAATAAAATCGTTCCCATTATTACAGGACAAACACGTGACGTCGACTGTCGCGTCGCTTGTCCTTGCGGCGATCAGCGACTTGATGACGTAGTTTCCATGTCAGATGAACGTCTACAGCCAAGTAATCACTGGACATTCAACTCATTCTCACGCTTTCTTTCAAAAAACTTCTGCTGTTTTAACTGTTCTCCGAAATACAAAAAAATAACAGTTTGAAGCACCTTCAATAAGAACTGATGGTGATGTCATTAATTGTCATCACAATCATATGATTGTGTGCAAAACATGTTGATTTGGTGACTTACATTTCTGTGACCCGTAACGAGTGCAAGAGGCATTTCAAGCCTTCGTGACGTGGTTCTTACATTAGCAGTCTATAAAATCAGGTTGAACTTTTGTTGCATTTCCTTAATGAACGTGGGTGCGCTTTGCGCCACAATACTGTATTGTTTGATATATGTGCGGTTTACCCTTTTATCTTCGATTATGAAATTGCCGCACAGTGGACACCACATCTATGTAGGTTCTCATTGATTCTTCGCAAAATAACTGGAATTAATCGCACACAATATATACTCGTTGACCGCAGGTGAGCAAAGGGGAATAAGAAGCTAAAGGAAGGTCACTGGCAGCTAGGCGAGGTACACAGAGCAGAAGCAAGAACACAAGAAGGAACTCCAAGAGTAGACGCGTCACCACCAGCAGCGAGGAAGAAGAATGGCCGTGTGCCATTTGAGGCGAACCCTTCATGAACAGTGTATTCAGGAGGTGTGAGCACATTGTCAATTGTACACTGAATGTACTCCAGGAGTGCGTTGTTTTATCTGTTCCAACTCACAGAATGTAAGTACATCAAAATTATAAGTTTATGAATAACCAATACCTATTTTCCATTAAAGGGGGCTCCTTTCCCCATCCTACCCTATGTTAGCCATGTAATTAAAAGAACCACGACAAACACTCTTTGATTTAATAAAATTTATCGCACTAAGTCAAATAAGCACGGAAAAAGACCGTGAATTGAGAAATTCCCTAGCCAGGACGCCATAGGTCTTGAACGCCCAAAATGAGTGCAAGTGTAGGGCCTACTAGACACATGATACTGAAGCAGCCAGTTTTATTATCGATTTGAAAGAGGGTGATATGATTACAAGCTACAAAGCAGAAAACTTGATCACTTTGATGCATTGGATCTCCAAAAGCAGCTAAACCAATCGAAGAAGCCGAGCCAATCACCAATCACCACCGAGATAACAAGAGACGCCGCCTACACCGATGTTAAGCAGCTAGTCAGGAAAGACGTAAGCTTGCGGGAAGCCGATGATAAACAGTATGGATTCCAAAATAAAGACATGCTTTATTAACAGAAATCATAGTGATTTTATATGGTTCATATTACAGCATTATTCTGTGTTAGAAGAACTGTCTGTTTTGTATTTTATAGCAAAACTACTTTGAGCACGAGTTACGTGAAGCACGAAACGCTGACGTGTTTCAAACGTCATCTGACGAATAATCTGCAGCGCACAAGAGTCGTGTTTGTAAAACGAACTTAAGATTTAACAAGATTTGCCATCCAAGCCAAAGGCCCAGATGGCAAGTGGACAAGGAAGCCATTGGCTCATCGAGAGTCCAACAATGTTCATCTACTTATAACCCGCCCTCCTGAAATATGTGTCAACCTTGTTTTTAAACATATTCACGCTGCTAGCAGTTACACAATCTGTAGACAATTTGTTCTATTCATTTAATGTCCTCTGTGAGAACGAGTGCTTACTGATGTCCAATCTACATTGATCCTTTACTAATTTTACCTCATGTCCTCTAGTTCTGCTATCTTTTTGAGTGAGAAAAACATATTTCTATCAATATTTTCATACCCATTCAATATCTGAAAAACTTCAATCTGATCTCCTCTTTACCTCCTTATCTCTAGAGTTGTTAAACCACATTCTTTCAGGCGTTCTTCATAACTAAGGTCTATAAGTTCCGGAATCATTTTAGTTGCTCTCCTCTGTATGCGTTCAAGCGTATCTATATCCTTTTTACGATATGGTCTCCATGCTTGTATACAGTATTCTAAATGAGGTCTAACTATTGCTTTATAAAGAGGTATAATTAACTTTTTTCCCTTGTATGTTATGTTTCTTCTAACCAATCAAAGAATGTGATTACCCTTTGAAGCTGCAATACCACACTGCTCTGAAACTTTCATATCAGCGCTTATTGTAACTCCTAAGTCCTTTTCTTTTACAGTAGTACCCAGAACAGTATCTCCCATTTTATAGTTTACATTCATGTTCCCATGTCCTGTATGTAGGCATTTACATTTCCCAAAATTGAACAGCATCTGCCATTTCTCAGACCATTTCACTAATCTGTCTAGATCGTTTTGTAAATGTTTTTTATCACCATCAGTATTAACCTTTCTAATCAGTTTTGTGTCATCCGCAAATTTCAGTACGTTACTTGTAAAACTGTCGTCCAAGTCATTGATATAAATTAACAATAGCATAGGTACTAATACTGATCCTTGAGGTACCCCACTCAAAACCGATTTCCAATTTGAAACTTCTCCATCTACTACAACTCGTTGTCTTCTGTCAGTCAGCCATTGTTCTATCCAGTCAGTTATGCTATCCCCGATACCATGGGCTTTTAATTTAAGTAGCAATCTTTGATGTGGCACTTTGTCAAAAGCTTTCTGAAAATCTAAGTAGATAATATCTATTGGCGATCCCACGTCTATCCACTTAGTGATTTCTTCCAAAAAACATAACATATTTGTTAAGCATAACCTCGCTTTAAGGAATCAATGTTGAGATGAATTTAATAATTTATGCTTAACGAGGAAGTCCACCATATGGTCTTTAATTAACCTTTCTAATAATTTACAAATCACTGGCGTTAAACTCACTGGTCTGTAATTCTCTGACTTATTTCTCGAACCCTTTTTAAATAATGGTATGATGTTTGCTTCTTTCCATTCAAACGGAACAACTCCCTCTTTTAATGACAAGTTGAATACGCTTGCACATCAAATGTAAGATAGCCAATTTGTTACGACAGCGTTCTTTTCACATTTGGACGCAGCATGTAAGTATATACTCGTGGTTTATATTTACTTCTTGACAGTGTTCAAAAAACGTAATGCCCAGCTTATTCAAAAGGTTATTTCTTACATCATCTACCAAAATGACCACGCGTGGCGCCACTAACCATTTCACCATTGCCACAACTTACATTTGATGTGCAGGTTCAGCACATCTTTATTTCTTTGGTAAACCCCTCATTTTTGCCATAAAAATCTCTAGGAACAAAATAAAATCCGTTTTTTTAATTATGTTACGTGCACAGATGCAATGACGCAAGTCACGCAACAAGTCGTAAACAACCATTCGTTTATATCATCCGCAACTGTTTATTTTAGATTTATAATCAAGTTGTGGCAATGGTGATATGCTCAGTGGCGCCACTGGCGGGGAGTGTGAACATCTACATGAAGTGAAGATGAGTTTGGGTCTAGTTACATAAACAGCCAACTCTCACTGACTTCTTCGATGTCGCGACCGGCGCCTTAGGAAAGATTACGTTTCGGCTCCATTATGGTATTAGGCGAGCATCTTTGTGTTTTACTGCCACAACTTTTTATTTCTGCCTATTACCCGGTCACCAGTTACCCTGAAACATTTTCATAAAATCTTTGCAATCAGATAAGATACAGACATGATTAAAATGTATTTTTATGTGGTTTCATATATGAGGAATTCGATTTCATCATTAATTTGTTTAAACAATGTAACAAATAAGATGGCGGCCAGATGAACACAAATCAAGGTTGCCGCCACGGAAGCTTGAAAACTTATTTTCATATTTTCGCAACAAAGTAAGACACAGAGATAATTAAACTTTTTTCTTTTCATATATTTTCCATTATTATTTTGCATAAAGCTACTATACGCAAGAGCGTGTTAACTGTAGGGAGCTACTTATATGCAAGAGCGTGTTAACTATAGGGAGCTACTATATGCTAGGGCGTGTTAACTGTAGGGAGCTACTATATGCAAGAGCGTGTTAACTATAGGGAGCTACCATATGCAAGAGCGTGTTAACTATAGGGAGCTACTATATGCAAGAACGTGTTAACTGAAGGGATTTACTATATGCAAGAGCGTGTTAACTGTAGAGAGCTACTATATGCAAGAGCGTGTTAACTATAGGGAGCTACTATATGCAAGAGCGTGTTAACTGTAGAGAGCTACTATATGCAAGAGCGTGTTAACTATCGGGAGCTACTATATGCAAGAGCGTGTTAACTGTAGAGAGCTACTATATGCAAGAGCGTATTAACTGTAGGGAGCTACTATATGCAAGAGCGTGTTAACTGAAGGGAGCTACTATATGCAAGAGCGTGTTAACTATAGGGAGCTACCATATGCAAGAGCGTGTTAACTATAGGGAGCTACTATATGCAAGAACGTGTTAACTGAAGGGAGTTACTATATACAAGAGCGTGTTAACTGTAGAGAGCTACTATATGCTAGGGCGTGTTAACTATAGGGAGCTACTATATGCAAGAGCGTGTTAACTGAAGTGACTGCTATATGCAAGAGCGCGTTAACTGTAGGGAGCTACTATATGCAAGAGCGTGTTAACTATAGGGAGCTACCATATGCAAGAGCGTGTTAACTATAGGGAGCTACTATATGCAAGAACGTGTTAACTGAAGGGAGTTACTATATACAAGAGCGTGTTAACTGTAGAGAGCTACTATATGCAAGAGCGTGTTAACTACAGGGAGCTACTATATGCAAGGGCGTGTTAACTGTAGAGAGCTGCTATATGCAAGAGCGTGTTAACTGAAGGGAGCTACTATATGCAAGAGCGTGTTAACTATAGGGAGCTACCATATGCAAGAGCGTGTTAACTATAGGGAGCTACTATATGCAAGAACGTGTTAACTGAAGGGAGTTACTATATACAAGAGCATGTTAACTGTAGAGAGCTACTATATGCAAGAGCGTGTTAACTATAGGGAGCTACTATATGCAAGAGCGTATTAACTGTAGGGAGCTACTATATACAAGAGCGTGTTAACTGAAGGGAGCTACTATATGCAAGAGTGTGTTAACTATAGGGAGCTACTATATGCAAGAGCGTGTTAACTGAAGGGAGCTACTATATGCAAGAGCGTGTTAACTATAGGGAGCTACTATATGCAAGAGCGTATTAACTGTAGGGAGCTACTATATGCAAGAGCGTGTTAACTGAAGGGAGCTACTATATGCAAGAGTGTGTTAACTATAGGGAGCTACTATATGCAAGAGCGTGTTAACTGAAGGGAGCTACTATATGCAAGAGCGTGTTAACTGTAGGGAGCTACTATATGCAAGAGCGTATTAACTGTAAGGAGCTACTATATGCAAGAGCGTGTTAACTGAAGGGAGCTACTATATGCAAGGGCGAGTTAACTGTAGGGAGCTACTATATGCAAGAGCGTGTTAACTGAAGGGAGCTGCTATATGCAAGAGCGTGTTAACTGAAGGGAGCTACTATATGCAAGAGTGTGTTAACTGAAGGGAGCTACTATATGCAAGAGTGTGTTAACTATAGGGAGCTACTATATGCAAGAGCGTATTAACTGTAGGGAGCTACTATATGCAAGAGCGTGTTAACTGAAGGGAGCTACTATATGCAAGAGTGTGTTAACTATAGGGAGCTACTATATGCAAGAGCGTGTTAACTGAAGGGAGCTACTATATGCAAGAGCGTGTTAACTATAGGGAGCTACTATATGCAAGAGCGTATTAACTGTAGGGAGCTACTATATGCAAGAGCGTGTTAACTGAAGGGAGCTACTATATGCAAGAGTGTGTTAACTATAGGGAGCTACTATATGCAAGAGCGTGTTAACTGAAGGGAGCTACTATATGCAAGAGCGTGTTAACTGTAGGGAGCTACTATATGCAAGAGCGTATTAACTGTAAGGAGCTACTATATGTAAGAGCGTGTTAACTGAAGGGAGCTACTATATGCAAGGGCGAGTTAACTGTAGGGAGCTACTATATGCAAGAGCGTGTTAACTGAAGGGAGCTGTTATATGCAAGAGCGTGTTAACTGAAGGGAGCTACAATATGCAAGAGTGTGTTAACTGAAGGGAGCTACTATATGCAAGAGTGTGTTAACTATAGGGAGCTACTATATGCAAGAGCGTATTAACTGTAGGGAGCTACTATATGCAAGAGCGTGTTAACTATAGGGAGCTACTATATGCAAGAGCGTGTTAACTGAAGGGAGCTACTATATGCAAGAGCGTGTTAACTGAAGGGAGCTACTATATGCCAGAGCGTGTTAACTGAAGGGAGCTACTATATGCAAGAGTGTGTTAACTATAGGGAGCTACTATATGCAAGAGCGTGTTAACTGAAGGGAGCTACTATATGCAAGAGCGTGTTAACTGAAGGGAGCTACTATATGCAAAAGCGTGTTAACTGAAGGGAGCTACTATATGCAAGAGTGTGTTAACTATAGGGAGCTACTATATGCAAGAGCGTATTAACTGTAGGGAGCTACTATATGCAAGAGCGTGTTAACTGAAGGGAGCTACTATATGCAAGAGTGTGTTAACTATAGGGAGCTACTATATGCAAGAGCGTGTTAACTGAAGGGAGCTACTATATGCAAGAGCGTGTTAACTATAGGGAGCTACTATATGCAAGAGTGTGTTAACTATAGGGAGCTACTATATGCAAGAGCGTATTAACTGTAGGGAGCTACTATATGCAAGAGCGTGTTAACTATAGGGAGCTACTATATGCAAGAGCGTGTTAACTGAAGGGAGCTACTATATGCAAGAGCGTGTTAACTGAAGGGAGCTACTATATGCAAAAGCGTGTTAACTGAAGGGAGCTACTATATGCAAGAGTGTGTTAACTATAGGGAGCTACTATATGCAAGAGCGTATTAACTGTAGGGAGCTACTATATGCAAGAGCGTGTTAACTGAAGGGAGCTACTATATGCAAGAGTGTGTTAACTATAGGGAGCTACTATATGCAAGAGCGTGTTAACTGAAGGGAGCTACTATATGCAAGAGCGTGTTAACTATAGGGAGCTACTATATGCAAGAGTGTGTTAACTATAGGGAGCTACTATATGCAAGAGCGTATTAACTGTAAGGAGCTACTATATGCAAGAGCGTGTTAACTGAAGGGAGCTGCTATATGCAAGGGCGAGTTAACTGTAGGGAGCTACTATATGCAAGAGCGTGTTAACTGAAGGGAGCTGCTATATGCAAGAGCGTGTTAACTGTAGGGAGCTACTATATGCAAGGGCGTGTTAACTATAGGGAGCTACTATATGTAAGGGCATGTTAACTATAGGGAGCTACTATATGCAAGGGCGTGTTAACTATAGGGAGCTACTATATGCTAGGGCGTGTTAACTATAGGGAGCTACTATGTGCAAGGGCGTGTTAACTATAGGGAACTATTATATGCAAGAGCGTGTTAACTGTAGGGAGCTACTATATGCAAGAGCGTGTTAACTATAGGGAGCTACTATATGCAAGAGCGTGTTAACTGTAGGGAGCTACTATATGCAAGAGCGTGTTAACTGTAGGGAGCTACTATATGCAAGAGCGTGTTAACTGTAGGGAGCTACTATATGCAAGAGTGTGTTAACTGAAGGGAGCTACTATATGCAAGGGCGAGTTAACTGTAGGGAGCTACTATATGCAAGAGCGTGTTAACTGAAGTGACTGCTATATGCAAGAGCGTGTTAACTGTAGGGAGCTACTATATGCAAGGGCGTGTTAGCTATAGGGAGCTATATGCTCACTTCCTAAGAAAGGGCAGATGTTCATTTACGTGTAACCCGCCCTCCTAAGATATGTGTCAACATTGTTTTTAAACATATTCACGCTGCTGGCTGTTACACAATCTGTAGATAATGTGTTCCATTCATTTACTGTCCTCTGTGAGAACGAGTACTTCCTGATATCTAATATACACTGATCCTTTACGAATTGTACCTCATGTTCTCTAGTTCTGCTATCTTTCTTGAGTGCAAAACACATATTTTTATCAATATTTTCATATCCATTCAATATCTTAAAAACTTCAATCTGATCTTCTCTTAACCTCCTTGTCTCTAGAGTTATTAAACCACATTCTTTCAGGCGTTCTTCATAACTAAGGTCTCTAAGTTCTGGAATAATTTTAGTTGCTTTACTCTGTATGTGTTCAAGTGTATCTGCATCCTTCTTACGATATGGTCTCCATGCTTGTATACAGTATTCTAAATGGGGTTTAGCTATTGCTTGATACAGAGGTATAATAAGCTTTTACCCTTTCTCCTAATCGTGGGTAACCGGATTTGCTTGCCAAAATGACATCGTAGCCACTCTGACCCTCATATTTCCACGGAATACAATAATGTGCATGTGGACAAAGAGCATACAAAGATCTATCAACTTTGTTTATCTTTAAATAATATTTATATAAATATTATTGTCTTTCTTTGTATTCGTGGGTAACACCATTTCATTTAAACTACCATATGTTATCTCTTAGGAAGTGAACATATAAATAAGTTTACATTTCTCACACATAAGAATACGACAAACCCCATTAAAAAGTGTAAAGCCTTTCCTGTACTCTAATGTAACTGAACTTCCTGACATCGAAATGTATATCTAAAGACCCACACAAGTGTTGCACTTAAATGGAAACAAAAAACATTGTTTTGGGCCTAAGAACCGATAAGAGTTAACAAAACATGGCCATTTGCAACTACAATTAAGCATATCACGCCAATGGTCTACTCCGAAAACGTGTTGAACACAAACCTTTACGTCATGGGTCGCACAATACATTTATATTGCCCTACGTCATGAGTGCGTGCAGGGAAGTATCGCTCACCAAATCAAATTAAAATCTGTATGTAAACACCTGGTCCTAGAAGTAAGAAGGAAATACGGCTCTGCTGTTTGCGTCTAAACTCAACTTATGCAAGCAACATATGTTGACCTTTGTTTATTAAATTATCTTGTTCTCACTTAGCAGCCCACTTGACTGAGAGTTTGCGTTGCTTCTGTGTATATCCGTTGGCCTTTCAGTTTCAGTCGAAAACACTTAAAGCGTCACAGCGGAAGTCTAGCTGCATCGATTTTCTAGAATTGCCAGGTTATTGGTCAGTCTGGTCAACATGTCAGCCGCCATGCATCATGAGATGTTTCAACCAGAATCTCTCACTTTTAGAACAAATACTGAGTAAACCACTGTCGTGATATTCTTGGGTTTAGTTGAAATGATTAACTCTTAAGTGATTTGCCCCCAAACCATGACGTTTGTTTCACTTGCTTAAATTATGTTTTGATAGACATTTCATGAAACCATTTCAGCACAAAGACGTCGCACAGGCCTGCTTGAGTTGTCCCGGGTCTCTCCGCTGATAAGTGTTTTCTCAAGAGCAATTTCTACAGCGTCTGAACGAGGCAGACGTTGTTCAAGGCGAATTGCTGTTTTTATATGATTTAAAAAATTCACGTCAGGATGTGTTTTTCTGAATGTTGAATAAAATATCATTGGAATGTAATCTTTTCTGTAAAAGTTCTAGGCGCATAATATTATGGCCATTAGTATGTGTGGCGTCAGAATAGTATCCGATTAGTATGTCACATTATCCTTCCGTGTTCACATGCAAGATAATTATTACAGTGGTCGATCATTTAATTAGAAGTAGATCTTCCAAATTTACACAAATAGCAGATTTGTTGACTCGAGTCACAGGGGCCGACTCGGGTCGCACATTGTTACGACACGAGACCTGACTAGAGGGTCATTGACTTGAGACCTGACTAGGAGGTCATTGACTAGAGACCTGACTAGGAGGTCATTGACTAGAGACCTGACTAGGGGGTCATTGACTCGAGACCTGACTAGGGGGTCATTGACTTGAGACCTGATTAGGAGGTCATTGACTTGAGACCTGACTAGGAGGTCATTGGCTTGAGACCTGACTAGGGGGTAATTGACTTGAGACCTGACTAGGGGGTCATTGACTTGAGACCTGACTAGGAGGTCACTGACTTGAGACATGCCTAAGTCATTGACTTGAGACCTGACTAGGAGGTCACTGACTTGAGACCTGACTAGGTCATTGACTTGAGACCTGACTAGGAGGTCATTGACTTGAGACCTGACTAGGAGGTCACTGACTTGAGACCTGACTAGCCAGTTTGTGACTTGACAAGAAGTCTGGTGGCTCGAATCGTATGCAAAATGAGACTATGTTGCTTTATTACTAGTATTAGCTATGTTTTGTTAGTTTGCGACGGTGATGTTTTTATTTAATTATTATCGTTATTGATTTGCAGCTCGTATGTATCGGCGACAGTTGTTTATTTGAAGAACATTTCAAATTGGTTCCATTGCTCTCGTTTGCTTAAAATGGCTACGCCGACCAGTGTTTAACAAGCTACTATTTTTGGGTTATGCAAGGGCTGATACATGGGGAAACCTCTGGCAGTACGATGTTGCTGTGCACAATAATCGCTTGAAATCCAAATCTGCAGCAAAGAAACTCTGCCATTTGCTCCAATATGAAATGGTTGGAAACTAAATTAGGCAAGCAACAACGCGACACAGGGTGCACATAAAACAGCAATAAAATGATATAACCTTAAACACTGTGTTGTTGTTGCTGTTGTTGCTGTTGTTGTTGCTGTTGTTGCTGTTGCGCAGCATCTTGTAAAAAGATGGTGTTTGTTGCACAAAAATATTTTGTGCAACAAACATCACTATGAAGTCCTTCGTGGAACTTGAATAAAATGTGAAAATTAATCTTTACAACAGAAAACGTCGTGCATTGTCGGCGTTAAAGTTGACAAAGCACGACAACACGAAAATATGCCACAAATGTCCATTCTGCTGCTGCAGTCCGCAGTAGATAGGTTCTGAAACATTAGCAATCAACGGTGGTTTCTTTCAAATAGCATTTATTAAAAACAGTACAATTAAGTACTGTGCCGTAAACTAGCCACGTCATATATACATTTACAATGGGAATAAACATGCTTGACCACATAAGTTTGACCACATAAGTTCAATACACAAGGCACATGCGGTGGGCTATTGTACAATAACACAGTATATTTACATTGTAGTCATAGAAATTATTGCAACATTTCTTCATCACTTATGACTGAACGGTCATCACTTATGACTGAATGAACGTTGCCATTAGAAATGCTCTATCAATGAAGACCGATCAGTATCTATTGGCTACTTTTATTGTATCCACAGAACACAGTTCTACTGTTGAGGAATACACCGTCTTTACAGCGAGGGCGAGCTGACAGTGGGTCACTGCCGAAACATCCTGAACCCACGTTGGGTGACATGCACCTGTTTCTTGCTAGAACCTCTTTGACGACCCGTGTCTCGTGACCCTGAAATAAAACAACACAGTCAATGTAGATAATATTGTGTTGTGGGAAAACGTTACAGAAATAAACAACTGAAACATTTCCGCTTTGCAGAGATTTGTCATCTTAACTTTGCAAAAGACTAAAAGTGACAAATGTGAGCAATATGTGAAATGTTGACTTAACATGCAACTGTCTTTACAGTTGTATGAATAGAAGTGGAAGAATTCTGGCGTCGTGTTTCAACTTTCCTCCAGAAGAAAGTTGGTGTCGTACAGTAGATATTTCACAAGATTGTTTCTTAATTTAAAATAGTATTTTCTAAATACACAAAATGAAGTCACCCAACACCATGTAGCAATTACAAGTTCAATATCAGAGTTTATAACATAATAGCAGAGGTGTATGGCTGGGTCTCTCTCATCTCCCACGTTTTAGGGGCTAACTCCCATCTCCCATCATTTCTGATAGATCACCTCCCACTTATTTTGGAGGTTAACCTCCCACCTCCTGCCACGCCCCTCACAACCAGCACAGCCTTCTAGAAATCATAACATTTTACTAAATGCATCTGCATGATACATCTACATGATACATCTACATGATACAGATTAGCTGGAGTTCTTTCAATACCCTTGTGGTTAATCCTATATGTGCATAACATAACTACTATATCTTACAATTAAAACAGCACAATGTCTATTTTACACTTTTGTATGCATAAATGCATAACATAGGATTAAAACCTGCTTGTACATTCCATTCGTTTACATTAGTTTAGCCAAATCACGGTGTTTTATAGATCCTTCCACACACAACCTTCAACTACGGCAACAAACCTGCAGAGTTGTGTCTGTCACTGCAACTAGCTGCGTCCCACGGGTCATGATAATCAGCCGGATCCCACCGGTCGCTGTGACTGCCAGATGTCCACCTGTCATGACGACCCGCCGAGGTTTGCACTTCACTGTGTCGTCGGCCATTACTAAACGAGTCCACTCCACCACCTTTCCCCCCTCTCCTACTCCTACTACGCTGCCTCTTCTTCCCACTTCCATGAGAAACCTCCGCAGCTGCGTCCTCCTGTCGTGATCTACGCCCAGTGACAAAACCACGACTATCCCGTTTGTCTGAATCCCCCGCCTCCCAACGTCTTCCGCCGTCCCCAGCCTCGTACTGATAACCTGTGAGCTGCTGCAGAGACAGCCTCCTCTGTTGTTCCTCTGTCTTCTTCTTCTTCTGCCAAGTCTTCCACTTCCTCTTGTTCTCCTGCTTACTGGTCAACTTCTTCCTTGGTTCGCTGCTCTCTTCATATTCGTCCAGTGGGGTCCGTGGGAAATCCTCAGAGTAAACACTTTCTGCCAAGCGTTTTATTCGCGATGGTTTCACTCTGCCTTCATTCTTGGCCAGGATGTCTTTTGCATAAGAAGTTGGTTCCTGCCTTTGTTCAGATGTCACCTTGCTTTGTTCAGATGTCACCTTTCTTTGTTCAGATGTCACCTTGCTTTGTTCAGATGTCTTCTTCATTGGTGACGTATGTGAAGGCTTCATATGCTTTGCAGGAAGTTCTGTTAGAACACCATAAATATTAGTTAGTGCATTGTCAAGACTGAATTTTAGCAGTACCTAGGGTAATACCTACCTAGGGTAATAACCTCCCATGAACAGTGTAACACATTAACAATCTTGTCACGGTGATATTACATTAATGAACAGTTTAAGTCAGCAAGAAAAATAACAGCAAAACATAACAATACATAACAATCAGCACCACAAAGGCCATTTTAAAAACAAACAGAATTCCTTCTCGTAAATATTTTAGAAAAACACATATTTGCACATTTCTTTTACCAAAGTATCTGACAATCAACAGAGGTAATGTTGCAGCAAACTACTTCATTCTTGGTAAAACGTGTTAAATTCAATATAAAAAATAATAGGCTAGGCTAAACAGCTTGATGACCTAGAAAAATTTCCTTTATATCATTTTGTGTTATCCTCCTCGTTCATGTTTGGACTTTAGTAAACTAAACCAACAGTTAATTTTGAATTTCCTGATACTATTTTGCACCAAACAGCTTCATCGCAATCTGCTTCCCTTTCTAGTTTTATTTCATAAGCCACAATAGATTCTTTAATATACAAAATAACTCCCCCTCCCCTTCTTCTTATTCGATCTCTCCTAAACATTACGTATCCTGTCAATCCTAATTCAGCATCTGTTATGTCTGTGTTGGCCCATGATTCGGTGATACCAATTATGTGAGGGTCAATATCTTCTACCATAATGTTTAATTCGTTTTTCTTATTTACTATACTCCTAGCATTTAAACACACGCATCTATAACTTAATTCAGACATGTTTTTCGGACATTTTGTTATTGGTTTATCCATACTAGTGGCCTCTTGTCCTGCTTGAGGCATCCCTGCACTTCTAGTTTAAATAGTGTTTACTACCAAATATATTTGTTATGCTACCCATGCCACTGTCTACTGCTGCTGAGAGTCCATCCGCAAATACTGCTGCCCCCTTTCCACTTAGATGAAGCCCGTCCTTCATGTACATATCAGCCCTTCCAACAAAACTTCCCCACAAAACCAACTTCCTCTTCCCTACATAGCTTCTCGACTAGCATGTTAATTACCATCCCCCGGCAATTTCGATATCTATGACCCCTCCTTCCTATTACTGGTAAAATCCCTTACAGTATTACCTGCTCAACCCGCGTCTACTTTAGTGTTCTGACCAACTTCCTGTATTTCCTAACTATGGCAGTTGTCCCTACATGTACTAAAACAGATCCACCCTTGCCCGAACCCACAATGTTTTCTACCCTCTCAGTTATCGCCTCTATTTTGGCCCCAGGCAAGCAAACTACCACATCATTTCCCTTGTTGAAGACTCTGTCGGTCTTCCTAACTATTGAGTCCCCCACAAACACCCTTGCTCTCTTTCTCACCCCCTCTATCACTGGCTCGGAATAGCTCTACCGATGGATCCCCGATGGATGTTCTGAACGTGTGTACAATTTAATCAGACGAACCATGTGCTAAGTCAGAATGCCTCTTCTTGGAGTGTTTGGATGACACGAAGGCTGCCTTAGTCTCATATCGTGTAACGAACGGTGTCACTGGTAACTTCCACGAGTCCATCATTGACTCTCGGCATTCCTAAAAGAGCACAACATCTGTAGAATTACTGGAAATGTTGCATATTTGAGGTGGCCCTAACACCAGTGTGGTTGTTAGTTACCATAAAGGTTACACTTTGGATTGGATGTGGCTCACGGATTCATGGTTCAGTGAATCAGTTTTAGTTCAGAAAAATTACCAGATACTATTGATCATTGTCAAAGAATTGACAGATGAAATTACGCCAAAAGCAATTACCGCCATTTGCTTTTATGTATGAAATAACTTGTGGAAACAGTATCCATGTAGATAACCTCAACAAGACTTGTATTAAAAGATCTCTAAAATAAACAACACATATTCTCAAAGTGGCTCTTCATTGGAGATGTCCATCTAAACATTTGACCATTAGTAGTTGGGCAGTTACTGCCACAAAACCAAGTTTAAAAGACATTATTAGATGTGTTCAACAGGTCAAATGATTATATGCTACTTTTGTAGAACATGAAGTACATGAACACAATAACATGAAGTACATGAACACACTAACATGAAGTACATGAACACACTAACATGAAGTACATGAACACACTAACATGAAGTACATGAACACACCAACATATATCATTTATTGTCCCTCTAGGATTCACTTACTACCAGAACACCTCACTACACTTACATAAGCGCAGTGACCTTTTCTCGCACAGTTGAAACAAAACCGACTTTTGTTCTCTTTCTGTGGTCCTTTACACATTGGACCAGGCTCGGTCTACAAAGTCAACATGGTTTTCTTTCAGTAAGCATCTGTAAACTCAACAACACAACAACCCTTCTATACAAAGAGGTACCGTCTTCCAAGCATGCACATGACATGAGCAAAATAATTTATTGTATACAATCTTATACAAGAACATCATTATACTGCAAAGAACGGTGACTAAAATGTTAGCATGAATATCATAACAAGTACATATGACAATTATACAATACAAAGACTTCCATTGAGCCCAAATCCTCTGGAACGCAAGCGCATGAGGGCAGTGGAAACGAAAGGGGTTGGCAATCTCAAATTAGCTCTCAAATTGTCTACAGATATACATATATTTGCAAAAAAACGTTAAAATATGTTTCAATGACTGCAAAACTTTAACGCTAATACAAAGTGAGTGCCAAAGAGTTGGTGCGGCAACCAGAAAAGCTGTAGTTCTATTTTTTCAACCCTAATAACAAAAAGTACACCAGAACTAGATTCACAGCTGTCTAATCTTTCTTGCGGGAGTGAGCAGTGAATGTAAGTATGCTGCTTGCTTAGATGATTGTATATGATATGTCATTGTACTGATCTCTAAAATAATATGATATTGAACACGAAGCTATATAAACAGAAGTTGTTACACAACTGCTTGTGTTCTTACTCATAATGTTTTTAGGCACTGTATGACCCTGAACTTCAGGTGTCTTTTTTTCAGAGAGTGCAATTGATGGTTTATAATTTCCGCACTTAACGTTGGAAATAACTCAACAGTAAATGCTGTCTAGTAGCTTTGGTATAACATACTCACCGTGATGTGAAACTGTCTCCATATGTCGGGACACTCCTAAAAATATAATAATTATTTTAACATGTATCACACAACTGACTATATACAGATCTGAATTTGGTGCTTGTCATAGAGGTATAAGAGTATCAACTAAATCATAGCTCTCAATGTATAGATTGAATGCGATGGCTGCAGAACTTGGAATATGTCATGAGCAGGCCAAATAGAAAATGGCCCATACCTTTATCAATGCTGCTTGATATAAAAACATACTGTTTTATTTCAGTACACAATTAGTACACAACCCGAGACAGTATACACAGTGCCAAATACACAGCGCCAACACTTGATGAATCACGGGAGAAGCATTATCATGACATTCTTGGAGCATTTGACAGTTGCAAGTCGACTAATGCTCTTCATAATGCCTGGAAGTTAGTAAAACAACTTTCAGGAAAGAAATCAAAAACCATCTTCATACAAGGGGAAGATTGTTTGGATGCTTGGATAGCTCACTGCAAACAACTGCTCTCTTCAGATGATATGAGCGCATCCAAGCAACCATCCAGTTGAGCCGATCTATGAGACCAACCCCAACATTGACACCGACACTTTCTCACTAGCAGACGCCAACACTGCTATCCCCATAGAAGTGTAATGACTGCACAAGTTAAGGAAAGATTTATTGAAGTTCTGCAACAAAACATAGGGAATAGACCACCAGAATGGGGGATCGTGGGTATCGTACCAATAACTAAGAAAGGAGACACAGACCTCTGCAAAGGTCTACAATCAACTCATGCTTAACAGAATTCACCCAAACAAGAATGGACTTTGACCTCTACGATCTACATCTTCACAGATTCTTGCTCTTAGACGCCTCATCGAGGAAATGAGAAACAACCAGAAAGAAGCTGCCATTATTTTCATCGACTTCAAGTTCAAGAAAGCCTTTGACTCAGTACATAGAAACAAATGTTCCGGATTCTTTACGCATAACAGAGAAGATTGTTAAAACTATACAGATAATGCATGAAAACACCTCTGCAGTTGTACAGGCCTGGGATAATAGTAATATGTAATAGCAACGATTACAATTATTCAAGTAACATTACTTAATAATAGTAACATATGGAACAGAATGCAATGTAATAGTAATACAAAGCAAAGTAATTGAGCTATTACTTTCCTATTATAATTGAACATTTCAATCACACCAAAATTAAATTTCATTGAAAATAATCAGACAAAAAAATCCTGTATTTTGACATACTGGGACTTGGACAAGCATCATGTTCAGTCTTTCACATGCAGTTTTATTTATTTTCCAACAGTGGAGACACTGTGACAGTGGAGACACTGTGACAGTGGAGACACTGTGACAGTGTGATTGCTGCATCGTTAATTGATCATTTGAAGTCGGGTCCACCAGCCATCTATCCTTTTCATACAAGCCTATTCATTCATTCACTGAAGCAGGATAAGGGTTCCAGGCTTCCAGCACTAAACAGACTGTTTTTAACATCTGAATCAATCAATCGATAATTGCTGTCTCCCAACCCTAGCTGCCAGCCTGCCATGCTGGGTAATGTTTGAACAAAATCCAGGGGCTTATACCAACTTTTCTGAGTTTATCTCAGTTGGTAGCTAGCCTGCACACTATTGACCAAAAGTGTGAAAAAACATCCTATCCTTGAGCCAATAATTAACTGTCCACCAAGCAGCAGTCAAGCAACAAGGGTCTACTATGGGATAATCAGACTGTGTTATATAACAATGACATTGCTTTTGTTTCATTCCAATGAATATATGAAAATTCTACACCTGACTGGAATTGTGTGAGGCTAATTTAATTGAAATGGATAAGATAATTGTCATTTAATTAATCATACACCCATCAGTTAATTTGAATCTATGTAAGTGATTAAGTATGTTAAATGTTTAATCGAAAGAAAATATTTCCGATTAAAAATGTAATAGTAATAGCTTGAAATGTAATAGTAATATATTACATTGCCTTCAGCATGTAATAGTAATAGAAAGGAAACTAAGTAATAGACCCCAGGCCTGCCGTTGTACTCACTCCCGAAGGGGAAACTACAAATTTCAAGATTAACACAGAGTTCTCCAACGAGACCTCGCCCCATACCTGTTCTCCATAGTCTTCGACTACGCTGTAAGAACTACGACTGATGATAGAGAAGGTCTAAATCTCCCCAAACGTTGAAGCACCTGACATCCAGCCTGCCATCTCTCTGACCTGGATTATGCTGATGACATCGCTCTGTTCATTGACACGATACAAGAAACAGAATTTTACTTTATAAAGTGGAAAGTGTTTCTACATCTTTTAGACTATTTCTCAATCCAAGCAAAACATATGAAGTAGAGGATTTTAAATATCTTGGATCCTACACAAATTCACAACATGACATCCAGTGTAGAAAAGCCCAGGCATGGGCAGCAGTTCACGCCCTTGACAAAGTTTGGAGAGCGCCCAACTGCAGACTCACCAAACTGAATATTTTCAGGATCACTGTTGAACTGATACTGATTTATGGATGCGGTTCATGGTCGCTAACACAAACAGTAGAAAATGCACTGGATGGCACCTATACAAGAATACTGTGGAAAACTCTAAACGTGTCATGCCGCAATCACATGACCAACCAAGAACTGTATGGCTCCTTCCCACGGATCACCACCGAGAGTAAACGGTGTCTTCACCTAGCAGGTTGTGTGATGCATCATGATGAAGTAGCCAACAAAGTCCTGCTCTGGAAGCCTGGTGGCCCTCAGAGAAGAGGTTGACCAACAACAAATTTACAAAACAGCATAGAGAAATACATGAACCTCTGCGGGACAAATCTACTAACTGCAATAAAGAACCGAAACCACTGGTAGAAAATCATGTCACCACATTAAGTGGACGACATAAGTAAGTATGATTGAGTTATTGCATCCAAATCGGTTAAACTTCATTATAAATTAATTATTTAAAGCACTCCAGCAACATGGTTTAAATTTTAAAAGAATTGTTTTTAAGCACCATGTTTTTAGTTACTGTAGATTTTGCTTAGATTCATTTACAAAAATGTGGCAATTATCGTTACTCTCGCTGAAAAAAGCCAATTTAATAAAACAACAGCCAGAGTTTTCATATTTAATTAGTCATGAAGATGTTACCGTGGCAATGTGCCCTCGAGCGAAGCACCTGTGACATTCCACGTTCTTTGACCTGCGCGGCTCCGTGCAGTTCCTGGCACCGTGACCAGGGCGACTGCAGTTGTAGCAGAGAGACTCCGGACATGTCCTTGATATATGACCTCTGAGGCCACACAATATGCAGGCTGGCTGTTTCTGTAACGTAAACGATGAGCACATATGATCAGTGGAAGTCAGCAAGATATTAGTGAAATCCCACATTTAGTAATATGCCATAGCCCACTAGTATTGGCAGACGATCATTCATACAAAAACCTTGATATAACCTTGGTATAAATACAACTGTTCAAAAGTATAAAACAATCAATAAACAAACTGCAAAACAATACAGTGAGCAGGGTTGAAAAAAATCATGATTTTAAAAAATATAAAAAATCGGATTTTTTAATTTATTTATTTATTTTTTTTAAAATCTGGTATATAGATATTTATATAGATGTTTAAATTTGTAAACTCTTTCAAACATGTTATATTCAAATCGATTTGGGTTGTTGTCTTAACAGAGGGTACATGATTTTTGCTTATATAAATACATTAGACAATGTCCACAAGGCCTCACCCCCTGTAGTTGCATAATCTGTCTTGGAAAGGTGTGGCTTCACTGCATTCAGAAAGGGAATAGCTCAAACATACACAATGTCATAAAATATTTGACTATCAGGCTATCTGGTGACAATACAGCTACACAAGTGTGCGCACTTTGTGCTTTGCATTAAAAACATACAAAACTTTGTTGATTTCGATGCTTGTAAACAATTATTTGTGTTAAGTTCATATAAATCAGCGATTAAAAAAACCGGAAGTCAAAAAAATAAAAAAAATCATAAATCAATGATTTTTTTGGAGTTATTTAAATCATGATTTAAATCAAATGATTTAAATCAAACAACCCTGACATTGAGCAGGATAAAGTGAATTTAAGACAATGCCAACTATGAAATGAGAGACTCCTACTAAGACCACAGGTGTTCACAAACATAGGAGCCATCCATATTCTTAATGACAATGTTCCTTGTATTATATTAGACCTATTCTAAATTTTACAGAACAAGAAAATGTATTTATGTCAGTGAATTTAGTCCCCATTTATTTCATAGAAAACAAGTCAAAGCATATACAGAGCGATGACAAATAACAAAACAGAATGTACAGTGAATGGGGACAGGGTGATAGAACACAACAAAGTACCTTGGGTTCTGGACAGTCCTTCATCAGGTGACCTCTCTCGTTACAATTGTTGCACTTGACATTGGAGCGGTAGTACCTTGACTTCACACGAACTGTGGCTGGCCCCGTCTTCCAAACGTCCGCATTAATCAAGTCCCAGTCACAGTCTGGGGGAGAACGCAACACAACGGAGTCATGCAAATTGTCTGCCAATTTCTCGTTCCAGTCTCAATATAAATGTATTTATTTGTTTTTTGTAAATGAAGTTTGTTTTATTCCCGATCATGTTACTGTTAGTGTCTTGGTGTAAAATAATTAGTACCATTCCTAAATATCCTGTGTAATTCTTGCGATAATATTCTCAAATAAACATGTACAAAGGAATAATTTCTAAATCAGACAATATTTTCCTATTTCTGTATAACGATTAGTGACATTATTGACATACAAACATGCATACACTGACAATGTGCACAACTCACCTCCCAAAGACTTATGTACATCTTCAACTGTTACATGCTTATTGTCAAACACTGTGTTGCTATCATACTCCTCCCTTGGATCATTTATATTGAGCTGGATGTCAGTGGTCTCATCAACCTGAAGGTCACCGAAACTATAATCTGAGTTAGAATCGCTGCTTGTGCATTCACCATTTTCAGCATTAGCGTCCCATGTAGGAAGTTCACTGTCGCTGTGCAAATCTGAATCGTCCGACGAAACCAAAATAAATTCCTGGGTGAGTCCTCTCTTTTTACGATCACTTTGTACCTTCTGACTCTTGTCGCTTGACTTCTGTTTCTTGCAATGTTTGCTAAGTTCAGAATCTTCAGTCAGGTTGTGTTTCTTAGTCACTGATGTTATCTTAGAAGGTTTGGGTGTCTGAACCAAAAGTGCTTCTAGATTTTTTATGGCACCTTCTTTAGACGATTTCCGCTTGTTTTCTTTGGAAGGTTTCTTCCTGCTTTCCTTTGAGGTTTTCTTGTTGTCGTCTTCCAAAGTTTTCTTCTTTTTGATAGTTTTGTCTGAGCTGAGCAGGATGTTGTCTCTAACTGGCTTTGGTGTTGATGCTTTTTGTTCGTTTCCGTTCTTACTGGTATCTCCATCCTCTTTGATACTGATGTCACATTCCTGCTCCAACCAACTTTTACTATGTGCGTTGCTGTCATCTGCCTCTTCGTGGTGTATCTGGCTGTACAACGCCCACTCAAGTTCTTGTCTGTCAAAATCATCTGTCAAATCGTCACTGCCTCCACAATCGGAACACCGACTCATGGCCTCGTAGTCATCGATACCTTCACTGTAGTCTTCCATCGCCAGGTCACTGGAAAAGAAGGCATGGAATAATGGTAATCTCTAGATATTTAACAAATGGTTGGTGAAGCTTAAGCAGATGCCAAGATAATCGAAATGATTTTCAGTAATAGCTAATTTTTTATCAGTTTGCTTAAACATCACCCCCCCAACTGCAGCCGCATCTGGTGCCTAAATTTACACCCATATGTTCAAAAGGAAGCTAGCAGTGTGAATATGTTAAAAAAATTTTTTTACAAATATCTCATGATATATCATATAGATGACAGATTGTTGGTTTTTACTTTGGATGGCAACCTCAGTAAGTCTCTCTCTTGTTAAAACAAAACAAGTCATAATTTTCGGCCATTTGTAACTACAATTAAGAATATCACTCCTGTGGTTTACAAGGAAAACCTTGTTTGTTGAACATACATCTTAGTTTCATGGGCCGTGCCACACTCTTAGATAACACTACGTCATGCATGCAGTATTCTGGCAATATTTGCTTGCCAAATAAAAATATATTTGTATACACATATTCCTATTCTTGTTAATAGGATATGGCCATGCTATTTGAGTCCAAACTCAACTTACGTAACTATATTAGTCTTCTTTCTGGTAAAATAACACATTTGTTGGATACTACGCATTAATGCGTCACTTCAGCCTAGGTTACCCCTATTTCATAGAACTGTCGGTCGCACTGGTTAACATGTCAGCCATCGGTCATTCGGAGACATGACCAGAATCTCCAACTTTTAGAACACATTCTGACGTGATATTCTTGATTTTAGTTGCATGTGTTTAGTTTTTATTATCTCTTTTAGATGCATACCCCTAAAATTATGCCTTTTGTTTCGCTTTAAACATATAATTTGGGTTTCCAATGCCAGTAGACTATGTAAATAGTTAATGCAGTACCTTTACTACCTTTAGTTTTCACCATACTGTATAGACTTAATCTTTAGTGATTGTTTGCTGCTATTAAGTTATAATATATTGCATTTTATATATATATATATATAGTATACAAAGTGACTAGCACTCTGGACGCGTAAGCACAAACGTACAGCTTGGTCCGGCACTCTTTCCACTATGTAAACATGTGCACATATTCCCGGCCGTATATAATGTGCGAATGCAGACAGTCAACAAATCATTAATAAACCATGTGCTAAACACCAGAATATTATCTGATATGCTCAAAAATTACATCATTATTTGAAAAGTATAGCTAGATCTCTCCTCTTCTTCCAACAATCTCTAAAGTATTAGACATATTTAGGCAGACAGTTATATCTTCATATAACAAAATATGTAGATGATTGACAATGAGTACAGTTTTATACATAACTGCACTTGGACGTACATATGATCGTTCACTTAACCAACAATGATGTTTGAATATGGCCTATTCCTCGACCTTTTCGAAGACCAAGACATAGCTCTATTTTTCAACTATGTGAGATGTTTGATGAGATACTTCCTTTACAACTAAACTGGGAGGTAGAATAGAGAGCTTAGAGATCACCAGCTCTATGAGGCACACTGAGTCCACAACAAGTTTTTTCCATTTCTCTGTGCGGGATATTTTGTTTCCCCTGGTACAGACTACAGACACCAGGTAGAGGGGACTAGTACAGACACCAGGTATAGGGGACTAGTACAGACACCAGGTAGAGGGGACTAGTACAGACACCAGGTAGAGGGGACCAACTGCTTTAGTATCTCTTCCAAAAGACACAAGCAAAGTGGGGTGAATGAAATTGGTGGTTTCGAACCCAAGCATGATGCTATACCAGTACCACATGACCACCATGCCCCCACATGAGCAATGTACTGGCATAGCTGTTTCATACGTAGTCCGGCAGTCACAGAACCTTAACTGCTGCTTTTTTTTACCGGTAGGTTCTCACTGTGCATGCGCACATGAAGTGCCAGACCACTAGCTGTTTTGCATTACACTGACTGTCTCAGTTTATAAATTGGACAACATTTATCAGCTGGGTTTATTAAAAATAATATTATTGACAACATAATTTAAAAAGTCATGACACACAGTAGCAAGAAGGCTTGGGCAACAATACTAAGACTTTGCAACAATCCACAAAAGGCAAAGCAGCACTACAACACTACAGCAAACCAAGTCGCCCACCAACTGCTCCTAAATGGACGTAAGCCAAACAACCAGCCCAAAGCACGTTTTGATTGAAAACAATACTACAACGACCCGGGGTTTACAAGACCCTTCAATGAAACTGAAATCGAATGCGGTATCAGTGCACTGAAGAACGACAAGGCAACAGGTCTAGATGACATCAAAACAGAACTCATCAAACATTTTGGATTGAAGAGTTTCAGACCCATTTCTCTGTTGTGCCATACCTACAAGCTGTTTGAGCGACTGATTTTAAACAGGCTCGCCGAACACGTTGATAGCAAAATCATCCAAGAGCAGGCTGGATTCCATCCAGGAAAATCGTGCATGGGCCAGCAGCTCAATCTGACTGAACACATCGAAGATGGTTTTAAAAGAGAACTAATCACTGGAGCTGTCTTTGTTGACCTACCGGCAGCATACAACGCCATCAACCACTGCCATCTCCTCACCAGTATGCAACATGCTTGAAAAGACTGAAATGGGTTATCTCAGGGACGTGTACTGGCACCAATGTTGTTCAACATATACACAAATGATCAACCTATCCACCTCGAAGCTCGCAGCTTCATTTATGCTGATGACTTGTGTATAACATCTCAGGGCAAAGACTTCAACAACATTGAAGCAACACTTACATCAGCACTAGGAACCACGACAACATACCACAATCTAAATCAACTACGTGCAAACCTATCCAAGACTAAAGTGTTTGCTTTCCACCTGAGGAACAGAGATGCTAAGCGCAAGCTAAATGTTACCTGGAACGGTACCGGACTGTACAACATATGAACACCAGTGTACCCTGATGTCCATCTTAACAGAACACTATCATACAAAACACACATCTGTAACACCAAACAGAAGGTGAATGCATGAAACAACATCCTCAGCAAACTTGCCAACTCTAATTAGGGAAGCAGAACCAACGCTAAGATCCAGCAGCATTGTCCTTCGCTAATCTGCTGCCAAATATGCATGTGTTGTATGGGCAAGATCAATACATGCAAACAAGCTTAACCCTGCCCTTTTAATGACTGCTGCCGCATCATAACAGGTACCATGAAACCTACCTAGGCATAGCTTCTTCCGGGTAAAAGTCAACCCTCCCTTCAAGGTTTAAAGACTTGGTGACCAGTTGGTGTGTGTGCACACATGCTAAAGTGCTGTAAGAGAAAGTAATAAAATATTTGGAAGAAAGAGAAAAGATGATAGTGTGCATGTATAACTGCAATTTGACGAGAGGAAAAGTTGATAGCATGAAAACTGCAATATCAATTAATGTTGCAATATTGTCTGAAAATCTCCAAACTTGGCGCTGTACCTGCATTGGCTGGCAGATTATTCCATTTGGCTATTGTACAGGGTAAAAAGCTATACTGGATGAATTGCTTAAGAAGTGATTAGGGAGAGTTGAAAAGCTTCAGAATGCAAGTATCGAGAGGGTCTCACCAGGGGTAAAGTTGGGGGAGAGGTCCAGGGCGACTATGCCATGCAATGTCTTATAAAACATGACAAGGCGGATGTCGGTTCTCCTTTGTTGGAAGCTGCGCCAGTGCAAGTGTTTTATCATAGTGGTGACATTTGCTTCATGGTTGTAGCTCCACCGAACATCAGGCGGACTGTTGCTAGTCGCACAGAAAGATCAAGGCAAGCGGCAGACACAAAACACCAACTATACACGGACCACGGCCTACTACGGGCACGGATCGGGCGAATAAAGTGGCAACGCCTTGTGTGAGGGACACGAAAAGAAGAAGTCATAGCCGAGATTATATGATCGACTAGGCGGCCTGTCATGAGAGACGCGGCTATGCCTAAATGGGCCGGCCAAACTGGTAATCTCCTTGGTAATGATTCGTAGTTAGGCCACAAAAGTAATATATGTACTACCAGGGCGATAATGTAGGATATTCAGGAATTGTTTAAAACAGGGCATCACGTTACCTTCATTCGTCATATAAATTAAGATCGTTTTATGTAGCTTCACCGAAAAATAAATAGCCATTGACATAAACAATTACTAACATTAAAAGCAAATTCCATAACAAACTATTCTTGTCCACGTGTGAGAAGACACCCCACTTTGTAAACCTTGCCACCTAACGGATTTATCATATCATAACGGCGGGCTCCGATAGGTGGCAGCACTTCATTTCACATTGCTGGTAGTTTAAATCAAAAGCACACGGTATCGACTATCGGGGACAGCATAATCGACTGGATAAGACAAGGTTTCAAATCGGTTTTGAGTGGGGTACCACAACGATCAGTATTATGACCTTTATTATTCTTTATAGACTATATATCAATGCCTTGGACGATAATATAACAAGCAGCATACTGAAATTTGCGGATGGCACACAAGTGTTTAAAAAGGTTAGCAATGCTGGTGATAAACAACATTTACAAAACTATCTAGACACATTAGTATAATGGTCTGAAAATTGCAGATGTTATTAAATTTTGGGAAATGTAAATGCCTTCCTTGTTGACTGTTACCTTGTCGTGGTAAGGAGGCTTGTGTACCCCTATGACCCTCTGAGCTATACCGGTGGGAGGCAACTCCTGGCAGGTCCAACCATACCGGGCAGGTCTGGGGCGAGTGGTCAGACAAAGCACAGTCCAGCCACATCTCTTGATCATGGAGCCCGGGAGGAAAATGGTCTACGACCACTGCGGAAAACTTGTGGGCACAGCGGCTTGGGCTAATCACCCACTCAGTTGTTATTGAAATCGATTACAGAAACCGAAACCATGAATACTCAACCACACCTCGATCTGATCAAAGCAGGCTGTCCTGAAAGGGTGCGTATGAATCCCTCGGGTGAAAGCCGACAGGAAGCCCAAGGGAGGAAGAGTCTGCTACAGCTCAAGTCAAAAATTAGAATTGGATGTTGGAATGTCAGGACACTGTACCAGGCAGGAAAACTGGCACAGCTCGCCAAAGAAATGAGAAGATACAAGCTGAGCATCATTGGAGTCTGTGAAAGCAGATGGAACACCTTTGGGAAGGTTACAACTAGCTCTGGAGAAACTTACTTGTACTCTGGGAATGAGAGAGAAGAAGATGCGCACACACATGGAGTAGGGATGCTCCTCTCAAAGGATGCAGCAAAAAGTCTCATCGAATGGGAACCAGTCTCGGAGAGAATCATCACAGCCAGATTTACATCAAAAGGTCGGAACATCACCATTATACATTGCTATGCACCAACCAACTCTGCTGAATTTGTAGAGAAAGAGACCTTCTACCAACATCTACAAACAGGCACCCAAAAACTACCGAAGAGGGATATCCAAGTTGTTATGGGGGATATTGATAATGACAATTGGAAAGGCACAATGGGGAAAGAAGGTCTGGGACAGATGAATGAGAATGGTCTCCTGTTTGCAAATTTCTGTACTCTCAATGAACTGATAATCGGAGGAACTCTCTTTCCACACAAGCCTACACACAAAGCCACATGGATATCCCCAGATCTAAAGACGAAAAACCAAATTGACCATATAACAATCACCAAGAAATGGAGGAGAGTGCTTCTATACGTCAGAGTGAAAAGAGGAGCTGACATTAACTCCGACCACCACCTCCTTGTGGGTGAATTTAGGATGAAGCTAGCAGCAAAGAAGAAGACGGATAACAAGGTACAAAGAAGGTTTGAGATAAGAAAACTTCAAAATACTAAAATACGACAGGAACTGGGAATCACACTACGGAACAGGTTCCAAGCATTGGAAGAGGGAAAAACATTGATGAAAAGTGGGCAAGATGCAAGAATGCAATTACAGACACCTGTGAACAAGTCCTAGGCTGCTGGGAAGCTAGGAGGAAGGACTGGATTACAGACGACACCTGGGAAGCTATTGAGGTAAGGAGGGAGACTAAAATGAAACTCAACAAGGAAGCAGATGACACAAGAAAAAAAACTGCAGCAGGAATACCAGGAAAGAAACAAAACAGTTAAAAAGAAGACAAAGAGGGACAAGAAAACATATGTCGAAAAACTAGCAAACGAGGCTGAGATCGCAGCTAGGCAAAACAACTCCAGAGAGTTATACAAGATCACCAGACAGCTAGCAGGGAAGAACAAGAGCACTAGTCGCCCCATCAGGGACAAACAGGGAAACCTTCTCACTAAGGAATCTTTACAGTTACAACGCTGGAAAGAATATTTCCAAGATATCTTGAATAGGCCTCCACCAGATTCAATCCCAGACATTGAGGAAACAAATGAAGACCTTAACATTAATTGTGGTAGGATATCCAAAGAGGAGATCAAGAGAGCCATCAAAAAGCTGAAGCTAGGCAAAGCACCTGGAATTGACAATATACCATCTGGTGTCTTAAAAGCTGATATTGGGGCCACCACAAATGTTTTATACAGCGTGCTAAATGAGATCTGGGATAAAGAGGAAATACCAACTGAATGGAAGACAGGTATGCTAGTTACAATCCCCAAGAAAGGGAACCTCAGTGAATGTAAGAACTGGAGAGGGATCATGCTTCTATCAGTGCCCAGTAAAATTCTCTGCCGTATCATCCTGGATAGGATACAAGAAACAGTTGACAAGAAGCTAAGAAAGGAACAAGCTGGCTTTAGAAAGGATAAATCCTGCACAGATCACATTGCTACACTCAGGATTATCGTTGAACAATGCATTGAATGGCAGAGCTCCCTTTACATAAACTTTGTGGACTTCGAAAAAGCATTTGATAGTATAGATAGGACAGTTCTGTGGAAGCTCCTGAGGCATTATGGTTTACCTACAAAATTTGTAACCCTAATAAAGAACATGTACGAAGGTTTCACTGGTCATGTCATCTTTAATGGACAAGTTTCAGAAGGCTTCCAGATTGGAACTGGAGTACGACAGGGCTGCTTGCTATCTCCACTGCTCTTTCTGATAGCCATAGACTGGACAATGAAAAGATCCACAGAACACCATCGTACTGGGATCCAGTGGAACTTGTTCTCACAATTAGAAGACTTGGATTTTGCAGATGATCTAGCACTACTCTCAGAAACCCATAAACACATGCAACAAAAAACAGAAAGGCTTCAAGAAAAAAGCAGCCAACTAGGTCTTAAGATCAATGTGGGAAAGACAAAGGTGATGAAAGTTAACAGCAGATCCTCCGAACCCATCTCACTAGAAAGTGGTACTGTTGAGGAAGTACAAGACTTCATCTACCTCGGGAGCAACATCAGTACAAATGGTGGAGCTGACAAAGATGTGGAGCTACGCATCAATAAAGCTCGCCATGCCTTCAGAACCCTACGCCCTGTATGGCTCTCTTCCCAACTATCCATAAACACTAAGATCCGCATTTTCAACACCAACGTTAAACCAGTTCTTCTCTATTGCTGTGAAACGTGGAAAACTACTCAGTCTCTCAACAACAAACTCCAAGTCTTCATCAACAGTCGCCTCCGATACATCCTTAAGGTATGGTGGCCTAACAAAATATCAAATAAAGAGCTCTGGAAGAAAACCAAACAGGAAGAAATAAGCACTACAATTAAGAGGAGAAAATGGAGCTGGATTGGCCACACACTCAGAAAAGATCAAACAAATACAACCAAACAAGCACTGGACTATAACCCACAAGGAAAGAGAAGACAAGGAAGGCCAAAAATCAACTGGAGACGCTCAACACTACAAGATCTTGAAAAAGTGGGGGTCACCTGGCAAGAGGCCAAAGCTATAGCCCAGAAGAGAGTGAGGTGGAGAAACATGGTTGACGCCCTATGCTCCTGAAGGGGCCAAGAGGATTAAGTAAGTTAAGTAAATGCCTACATACAGGACACGGAAACTTGGATGTAAACTATAAAAATGGGAGATACTGTTCTGGGTACTACTATAAAAGAAAAAGACTCAGGAGTAACAGTAAGTGCTGATACGAAAGTTTCAGAACAGTGTGGTATTGCAGCTTCAAAGGGTTATACAATTTTTGGGTTGATTAGGAGAAATATAACATACTAGGAAAAAAGTTAATTATACTTCTGTATAAAGCAATAGTTAGGCCTCACTTGGAATAGTATACAAGCGTGGAGACCATATCGTGGAGAGCCACTAACATGATTCCAGAACTGAGAGACCTTAGTTATGAAGAACTTCTAAAAGAATGTGGTTTAACAACCCCAGAAACAAGGAGTTTAAGAGGAGATCAAATTGAAGTTTTTAAGATATTAAATGGGTATGAAAATATTAATAGAAATATTTCTTCTCAGTCAAGAAAGATAGTAGAACTAGAGGACATGAGGTAAAATTAGTAAAGGATCAATGTAGATTGGACATCAGGAAGCACTCGTTCTCACAGAGGACAATAAATGAATGAAACAAATTATCTACAGATTGTGTAACTGCTAGAAGCGTGAATATGTTTAAAAACAAGGTTGACACATATCTCAGGAGGGCGGGCTACACGTAGATGAAAATTGTTGGACTCTCGATGAGCCAATGGCTTCCTTGTCCACTTGCCAACTGGGCCTCTTGCCTTGGATGGCAATCTTGTTAAATGAAAAGTCCAAAATGGGTGTCAATATATGTAGTGCTATGATATCTACCAGAGGCGCCACGGGTTACTTCGGATAGCCTGTATTGAATGGCAAAGACTTCGAGATCTAAACAGGTTTGACGTACGCTACACAACATGTGTGGATCCAGGGGTGTCCAACAGGTGCCCGGGCACCCCACTTTATTATGTTCGAATGCAATTAATCAATTCAGAATTAGTTGTTGAAACAACGCGAGGTAGTGCCCTCCTGCACGTATTCCTCAGTTGAGGACATTTCTAACTTGCAAACTAGGGGCATTGTCACCAGTACTGCCATTTGTCCTCCATTCGTTCTGATTGTGTCCTTCCTCCTGCCTTATCATCATAGGACCCACACTAAACGCAAATGGATGATTGTTGTCAGTGCAGTTTAGTACATTTCCACTGGAAATACAACAGCCCAGTATAAAGAAGGATATTCTCTGTAAAGCATAATATTGCCACGAGAAGCCATCGCTGTGACGCCACACAACCAAACACTGACGAGAATCATGGTGACGTGATTCTGAATTCGCGTTTCGTGACATATAACAATAATGACCTGTAGGCCTCGACGATAATGCAGAACGATATTACCGAGGAGCATATCCAGCAGAATAACATGTCCGAAATGTGAAAAATGTTTTTATTCCATCAGCGCTGACAAGGCCTGTGACATATCAAACAAAGAACAATTAAACTTGATCAGCAAAGATGAAAAGTAGAAGACCCGCGATGAACTTTTAGTGACTGTCTTGTATTATTCTGTTAGCAGCGATCGCCAAATAGATCGAGCACCTTGGCTTGGACTTCCGAAAGAAGGACGACCAAGCATACGATGGTGTTTTGAATATGGCTGGGAAGACGAATGGTGTAGCTGCTTTGAGTCAGACCAATAACTTATAGAGCGGTGTAAAGAATCATTAGTGAACGTGTGCATAGTGTAGTGTGTGTGTGTGTGTGTGTGTGTGTGTGTGTGCGTGCGTGCGTGTGTGCGTGCGTGCGTGCGTGCGTGCGTGCGTGCGTGCGTGCGTGCGTGCGTGCGTGCGTGCGTGCGTGCGTGCGTGCGTGCGTGCGTGCGTGCGTGCGTGCGTGCGTGTGTGTTCAGGGCCTCAATCCGTGCATGTACATTATATTACACATACGAACGAACGATCGATCGAATCAACGAATCAAAGAACCAACCAATGAGCCAACGATAAAGACCGATAACGAAAGATAATGAAAGATAACGAATGAATCAACGAATTTGTTTTCGTAAAAATGTATGATACGCCCGTAAGCCTCGGCAAATCCTTAAAGATTATATACAAATATTCAAGAAATCGTGGTATATGATAACAAACAATTGCATTAGTAGTTTGGAATGCATTAACAAATGATGTTATTGGCTACTCTTCAATAAAAGCTAATCATGTTAGTGGCAAAGAAGCCCAGGAGATTTGACATTTCGCTCGGCAATGTTCGTACGGAGTCGGCGTGTGACGTCAGTATGGCCAAACGAACATCAACAAACATTGTCATTCTATAGTCTTAGCAACACAGAACATCTGCGTGCTTTAAAAGCTTATACGATACAGTGGAGCAAAAACGATGAATTTGGGTGTGACATCAGTTTCGTTATTTGAAACACTATTAAAACACTGCAACATGTCATATATGTAGATTTTAAATAATAGCTAGCGTAGATCGAGAGGCACTTTGTGCTACGACAAAATCACAAAGGGCAAGCCAATGCGAAGGCCAGACAGCTCTACTCAAAAGTTAGATCGTCACAGTTTTTAGAAATTGCATATATCAAGAAATGTCGGCAGTGAAATCATACAGTGTCCACGTATTTCCCAACGTGTTCTAATATTCCTAATCACACCACCCAGTAACGCAAAGACACAGTAGGCCGCTGGTCCAACTTCCAAACCTAGGCTAGGGCTAGGTTAGACTCGACAACTGTGTCGAACTAAACATGGAATCTAAAAACAGTTTAATAAACAAATACGCATGGTATTACAAAAACAGCACGATTGTAAATGCATTTATATTTATGTTATTTTTGAGGTTTATGATTCCGGCATTTGTCTACTGCGGCGTGAATACGAAGGGTTCGGGCAATAAATCGGACTTGGTTTGACACAATTCGCTGTCGCTACTTCGTTTTTGTGACTTTGACCGCGTTGTTGACTCGTACATGTATGGAATTTTATGTCTGTTTGCACCGTCAGAATTGCCGTCGCTCGACATGTTGCGTGATCTAAATCTTGCTAAAAGTTAAGTGCCTATGAACCGGCGTAGGCGAAGTTGGTTTGTTTGACATCGACCAGCAAAAATCCACAAACTGGTTTCGGAAAGCGCCTTCGGGAATTTAGGTATATCCAGATGCGGATCTAGGCTTGTTAGCAGGACGGGTCTCAGTCAGTCGTAGTCATATGTCATTCTACTTACGAACCGGGGGGGGGGGACGTGTCGTTTTACTTACACAAAGGTTAATATTAGCCGGCTGCTAAGAATTCAGTCTTTACATTGACACTAGTTCCGAAGAAGGCCTATGTACGTGTTCCTTTACCGTACTATTTGCCACTAACACGGTGGTCTAAGATCCCCCTCAATGGCCTAGGGGGTCTTGATACCCATAACTCTATTTAAGAAGGGATGGAGGAACAAGCCAGAAAATTACAGGCCAGTGAGTTTAACATCAGTTGTATGTAAATTACTCGAAACATTAATTAGACACCACATGGTGGAATTCCTTGTAAAACATAATTTAATAAATACATCTCAACATGGGTTCCTAAAAGCAAGGTCATGTCTAACCTATCTCTTGTGTTTTTCTGAAAAAATTACAAAGTGGGTAGATGACGGGTCACCAGTGGATGTTGTCTACTTAGATTTTCAGAAAGCTTTCGATAAAGTGCCACACCAAAGATTGATACTGAAACTAAAAGCCCATGGTATGGTAATGATGTAATCAACTGGATAGAAAAGTGGCTTACACACAGATGACAGACAGTAATAGTAGACGGTGAGATTTCAAACTGGAAATCGGTTTTGAGTGGGGTACCACAGGAATTAGTATTAGGCCCTATACTGTTTTTAATATATATAAATGATCTAGAAGATGCCATATCTAGCAAAGTACTCAAATTTGCAGATGACACAAAAGTATTCAGAAAGGTTACAAATGATACAGATAAACAAAGTTTACAGGATGATTTAGATAAATTAGTTAAATGGTCAGAAAAATGGCAAATGTTATTCAATTTTGGAAAGTGAAAATGTATACACAGAGAATATGGAAATATGGACGAAGAATATAAAATGGGGGGTGCTGTACTAGGTAGAACCACACAAGAAAAGGACTTAAGAGTAACATTTAGTGCTGACATGAAAGTTTCAGAGCAATGTGGGATTGCTGCTTCAAAAGGAAATCAAATTCTAGGGCTTATTAGGAGAACTATCATGTATAAGGAGAAACAGCTAATTGTATCCCTGTACAAAGCAATAGTTAGACCACATTTGGAATATTGTATTCAAGCATGGAGGCCGTATCGTAAAAAGGACATAGACAAGCTAGAAAGAATACAACAAAGAGCAACCAAAATGATTCCAGAATTGAGAGACCTTAGTTACGAAAGTCGCTTATTACAATGTGGTTTGACAACACTAGAGACCAGGAGACTAAGAGGAGACCATATAGAAGTGTTTAAAATAGTGAACGGTTATGAGGATGTTGACAGGAATATGTTCTTCAAACTTAAAGAAGGCAGTAGAACCAGAGGACACAAAGCAGCATTAGTTAAGGAGCAGTGTAGGTTGGACATGAGAAAGTACTCTTTCTCACAGAGGGTGATAAATGAATGGAACAAACTGCCAAATGATTGTGTTAATGCTAGTAGTGTGAATATGTTTAAAAATAGAATTGGCAGATATTTAGGGCGGGCTACACATAGATGGGAAAATTGTTGGACTCTCGATAAGTCAATGGCTTCCTTGTCCACTTGCCATCTGGAACTTGTTGTTTGGGATGGCAATCTTGTTAAATCTTGTTAAAGACACCAATTGAATCCGCTGTTGTTATCCCACTTTTTATGACTAAATTAATGTAACGTTTTATAACTTCGTGACTGAATATGAATAAGGCGTACAATTCTATCGTGAACGAGTAAAAAGAAGTCATTGTATCCGACCTTTCCATATGCTCTTTAATATCCATATTAAATAAAAGTAGCCTAATCTGTATTGGCCTATGAGGTTTACTTGCAAACATACTTTTATAAGCGTAACACAGTGAGTGGTTCACTTCACCAGGTAGAAGGGAACAACGTTTTCTAGTATGTCTTCCGAAAGACACAGGCGATGTGAGGTGAACGAAACGACAGCAGGTGCGCACCCTATCCCCTCGATCGACAGCCGGACGTTCTGCTGCTCCAATTTGGCACTCGGTAGTAGGATACATTTAAAAGTAGCTAAAATGATTTGTGTGCAATAAGTTAATTGTGTGTGCTGAACACATTTTCCGTCGGTTGAGGATAAACAGAAATGAAGTTAAGTGTAAAGCTGCAAAAAGAGTTCTTTCTTTTCACGTCAACTAACTGTTTTCATATATATATATATATATATATATATATATATATATATATATATATATATATATATATATATATATATATATATATATATATATATATATATATATATATATATATATATATATATATATATATATATATATATATATATATATCATGCACGTTTACAATAAATGTCAGTGGCTTGTTTTATGGCGTCTTCTAATGTCTTATCATCACGTTATTTGTACATTTCTATAACTGTTATGCCCTGGGTTGAGCAAACATAATTTTTTCTTTTCACGTCAACAAAAAAATTCTTACGTATAGAGCACGCACGTTTAACATAAATGTCAGTGGCTTGTTTTATGGCGTGTTCTAATGTCTTATCATCACGTTATTGGTACATTTCTATAACTTTTATGCCCTGGGTTGAGCAAACATAATTTTTTCTTTTCACGTCAACAAAAAATTCTTACGTATAGAGCACGCACGTTTAACATAAATGTTAGTGGCTTGTTTTATGGCGTCTTCTAATGTCTTACTGACATGCTATTTGTACATTTCGTTAAACTTTTATGAGGTAGGTACTGCAAAATAATTCTTTTTTTAAGTCAACAACGAAAAAGTCTTACTATGAAGGTTTTCAGTAAATGTCGTTTGCTCTAACGTTGATGCTACAGGCTCCAGCTTGTCACGGCAAACAAATTATGGTAAAAGTTTGCATTTTCGTCGTAAAGTTGCTAAATAATACAAGTGGAACATTCCTGTAAATCACATTATTTTCACATTGATACTTACTGACACCACTGGACTTTCACATTGATACTTACTGACATCCCTGGACTTTCACATTGATACTTACTGACACCACTGGACTTTCACATTGATACTTACTGACATCACTGGACTTTCACATTGATACTTACTGACACCACATTATTTTCACAATGATATTTAATGACATCACTGGACTTTCACATTGATACTTACTGACACCACATTATTTTCACATTGATACTTACTGACATCACTGGACTTTCACATTGATACTTACTGACACCACATTATTTTCACAATGATACTTACTGACATCACTGGACTTTCACATTGATACTTACTGACACCACCTTATTTTCACAATGATACTTACTGACATCACTGGACTTTCACATTGATACTTACTGACACCACATTATTTTCACATTGATACTTACTGACATGACTGGATTTTCACATTGATACTTACTGACATCACTGGACTTTCACATTGATACTTACTGACATCACTGGACTTTCACATTGATACTTACTGACACCACATTATTTTCACAATGATACTTACTGACATCACTGGACTTTCATATTGATACTTACTGACACCACATTATTTTCACAATGATACTTACTGACATCACTGGACTTTCACATTGATACTTACTGACACCACATTATTTTCACATTGATACTTACTGACACCACATTATTTTCACATTGATAATTACTGACATCACTGGACTTTCACATTGATACTTACTGACACCACATTATTTTCACAATGATACTTACTGACATCACTGGACTTTCACATTGATACTTACTGACACCACATTATTTTCACATTGATACTTACTGACATCACTGGACTTTCACATTGATACTTACTGACACCACATTATTTTCACATTGATACTTACTGACATCACTGGACTTTCACATTGATACTTACTGACACCACATTATTTTCACATTGATACTTACTGACATCACTGGACTTTCACATTGATACTTACTGACACCACATTATTTTCACATTGATACTTACTGACATCACTGGACTTTCACATTGATACTTACTGACACCACATTATTTTCACAATGATACTTACTGACATCACTGGACTTTCACATTGATACTTACTGACACCACATTATTTTCACAATGATACTTACTGACATCACAGGACTTTCACATTGATACTTACTGACACCACATTATTTTCACATTGATACTTACTGACATCACTGGACTTTCACATTGATACTTACTGACACCACATTATTTTCACATTGATACTTACTGACATCACTGGACTTTCACATTGATACTTACTGACACCACATTATTTTCACAATGATACTTACTGACATCACTGGACTTTCACATTGATACTTACTGACACCACATTATTTTCACATTGATACTTACTGACACCACATTATTTTCACATTGATAATTACTGACATCACTGGACTTTCACATTGATACTTACTGACACCACATTATTTTCACAATGATACTTACTGACATCACTGGACTTTCACATTGATACTTACTGACACCACATTATTTTCACATTGATACTTACTGACATCACTGGACTTTCACATTGATACTTACTGACACCACATTATTTTCACATTGATACTTACTGACATCACTGGACTTTCACATTGATACTTACTGACACCACATTATTTTCACATTGATACTTACTGACATCACTGGACTTTCACATTGATACTTACTGACACCACATTATTTTCACATTGATACTTACTGACATCACTGGACTTTCCATGCGTCTTGTCTGACATTTTGTTTCACCTCATTTGACCAATGCCGAAATCTGGATCAAGATGTTCTTTGTCACCGGTGCGTATCGGTGTCACACTCTGTCCACACTGACAGTTCGTGACAACTCAAACCCTGAGACTTACCTACGGAACGGAACGATTCTTTTACAATACAGTCGTATCTCGTATTTATCCGCATTTGCAATTTACGGGAACATATCCCGTAATAATTCTATATTGATGTGGACGCCTTTGTGTGATCATTGTGGATGTGGACGCTGTTGTGTGAACATTGTGGATGTGGATGCTGTTGTGTGAACATTGTGGATGTGGACGCTGTTGTGTGAACATTGTGGATGTGGACGCTGTTGTGTGAACATTGTGGGTGTGGACGCTGTTGTGTGAACATTGTGGGTGTGGACGCTGTTGTGTGAATATTGTGGGTGTGTACGCTGTTGTGTAAACATTGTGGGTGTGGACGCTGTTGTTTGAAAATTGTGGGTGTGGATGCTGTGATTCGTCCACATAACTATAAATCTGTCAGTGTTCGCGGAAAACGAGGCAACATCAAATTAACCAATTGCGGTACTCACGTGTGTCACGTGGACGGACGATCTCCGGCATAAATATCGCATCAGCAAAGGCCAATAGTCATTGCGACTTGGGTCTTTGTTGAAGCTGACGACAACGCGTACGAGTTCACTGAAGCATCGACGCCTAAAGACTTGTGGTAAGGAACGCGCGCTCACAGGCTTTACTTATATTGTCTACCTTTATACGTGTTATGTGTTTAGTGAACTACTCGTCATAATCTTATCGTGTTCAAGTTGTCCGGAGAACGGGTCCCATAGAACTTGTTCACCATACGTCTCCATTGATGTCTGTACAACTTGTTCACCATACGTCTCCATTGATGTCTGTACAACTTGTTCACCATACGTCTCCATTGATGTCTGTACAACTTGTTCACCATAGGTCTCCATTGATGTCTGTACAACTTGTTCACCATACGTCTCCATTGATGTCTGTACAACTTGTTCACCATACGTCTCCATTGATGTATGTACAACTTGTTCACCATACGTCTCCATTGATGTCTGTACAACTTGTTCACCATACATCTCCATTGATGTCTCTACAACTTTTTTTCAGGTTCAATATCCGTTTGCCCGACTTCAGACGCATGTACTTTTGGATAAGTTAGACATGGTCCCCGTGGTCTTCTGTGTCCTTTTTTTGGTTCCCATGTAACCATACTCGTAATGTTCAATAGAAGGTTGGCTACGGGTAACAACAACGACACGTTTTTGTAGTGAAGAATAACTTCACTGAGTCGAATATTTAAGTACCTGGAAACACATCGAGTTATGTGCTTCAGTTAAGTCGTGTTTACCCAAGACTGTGCATCGTGTTATTTCCAAAGCGACCTGTCCATAGCTCCACCCACTTTCTCCGCGGCTGTCATTCAGGTTTAAATAAGAGTTTGTGCAGCGCTTGTTGCATAAACCACCGGCTGCTTCCGGTTGAATTCGTTTATGACAATGTAATGTGTAGATTAACAGAATTTCACAAGAAATTCGTAAATTAATGTATCGTGTTATTGCTAAAGCGAAACAAAATTTATGTCTTTTGGCCTATGCACATGTAAGAGTTACTAAAACATGACCATTTGTAACTACAATTAAGAATATCGTGCCAGTGGTACACTAGGAAAATCTTGTTGAACACACAACATCTTAATTTCATGAGCCTCGCCATACTGTTAGATAACCCTACGTCACGAGCAACATATTCGCTCGCTAAATTAAAATATATTCGTATATACCTATTCCTATTCTTGCTAATAGGATATGGCCATGCTATTTGCGTACAAACTCAACTTATGTAAACATATGTTGGCCTTTGTTTACCAAACTTTTTCTGGCATAATAACACAATTGTTTGAGACTTTGCCTCGGTTCTGTGTTACCCCGATTTTATAGAACTGCGCATGCGCTTATCAGTCGCGCTGGTTAACACGTTCTGAGAAACGATCGGAATATCCCACGTTTAGAATACATTAGAATACATTCTGATTAAACCACTGGCTTGATATTCTTGATTTTAGTTGCGGTTTGTTAGCCGTGGGACAGCCGTGGCCTAGTGGTTAAAGTGTTGGACTCTAAATTCGAGGGTTGTGAGTTCAAGATCCACACTGGGCACGGTTAGTTTTCGAAGCTTAGGCAATTTCGTTTACCCTACTTTGCCTCAGTCTACTCAGCTGCAAATGAGTACAAACACTGTTTGGAAGGTACCTGCGATGGACTAGTGTCCCGTCCTGGAGTCAGTATAACTGCACTCTAAGTTGCTTCGCACTACAGAAACCAGGTTTAAGCACTGGCCATATAAGCCTTCATGGCTTCCTAAGGCGTAATGCCTGGGGGATGACTTTACCTTTACCTTTGTTAGTTTGTATTATCTCTTTTAGGTGCACAGCCCCAAAACTAGACTTTTGTTTCGCTTTAATGTTAGTCGACTTGAGTCTAGATCGTCTGAACTCTTTGTCTAATATTGTATCTTCATATATCAACAACAATAATGGTTCGATCTTGATACTTTCTATGTAGCGCAACCTGGTTGCAGACCATTGAATTACAAAGTGCAACATTTGACTGAAGCGTCGTCTGGCGGATAGTTTTGGTATTAATATGTATTAATATTTGACTGAAGCGCCCCTGCGGGTATTTTGATATAATAATTTGCCTGAAGCCCCCTTAGCGACTGATGGTGTAATAGATAGAT
This sequence comes from Lamellibrachia satsuma, assembly GCA_033239005.1. Taxonomy (NCBI): domain Eukaryota; kingdom Metazoa; phylum Annelida; class Polychaeta; order Sabellida; family Siboglinidae; genus Lamellibrachia; species Lamellibrachia satsuma. The sequence goes on from BSQZ01000033.1 coordinate 3,161,951, forward strand.
ATATTGATTGAATTGTTTTCAACCATGTGTGTAGTTTTCTGGTGCCCGCGCAGTGCCCGCAATGAAGTCGATAACCGCTGCCGTTCTCTGCTGTGTGCTGCTGACCATCGCCTTAGTCGTGACGCAAGTCGCTGGCGACAACGGAAAGGTCTTAGAACGACAGAAGAGACACAGTGAGTCGTCAAATTTGCTCATTTGTATTGCTACTCAGGTCTGTGTTAAGCGGATGGGGAATCCTGGAAACTAATTAAAATAAACATATAAATAAACAAAACCAGCTTATTTGTTTAATGTTAACACGTAATTGTAACTATAAGTGCATTACATATTTTGCTATTCCAGATAAAGCCTATGTTATATATTAAATATTTACTTCGTTGCGTGTTGTACTCGTCACAGTGCGAGACTGGCTTTGCGGCTGTTGCCATCTGAAGATTCCGCAGCCTCCGTGTCACAAGTGGAAATCATGGTTTCCGCGTCTAGTTCCCTACTGCTGCACTAAGTTTAGCCCTCTGCTGGGGCTTTGCGTTCCCTAGGTACGTATTTAATAACAACGAAAACGAATGGTTTCCTCAACGGAGGGTTTCAATATATCAACTGTTTAAACCAAGGTATCACGTAATTCTGAATATTATAAATTGTGTGAGATAACCTTATAAACCGTAGACCATATAAAAAGTTGCGCACGCGCACGCACGCACGTAGGAGGAGGAGCTCAAAAGGGACCAAGCTTAGTCACACATTAGCATACGCATAATGTCCTATACTTGACTATAGAAATCATTTGGGACTGAGCCAGGGCGACCGTAATTGCGACGTGACCGTATCACTGAGATGCCCTTAAACCGAGGCTCGACTGGCTCAGCAGCCCCTGGCTCAAGAGAATTGCCGAACGTATAAATGCAGATCCAGCAACAGCAACAATAATTTGTATTCGAACATACTGTTAAATATCATGTTCTTCGTTTTCCCAGCTGCCGACCCTGGAACGAACCCGAATTCAGCACAAGTTTATTTAGTGAAGTTGACAACCTACAAAATGTCAATAGCTAGGTTTGTCTATGTCAGGCAACATTCGTTGTACGAAAATAAACTGTCAATCACCTGCTTTTAGATTGCGTTATACACTTAGATTTGATTTAAAAGTTATCTAGAATTAAATGTTAGCGAGTTCACCCGTGATCCTGCCCCCTGTCTAGCACACCGGTGTTCCTGCCCCCTGTCTAGCACACCGGCGGTCCTGCCCCCTGTCTAGCACACCGGTGCTCCTGCCCCTGTCTAGCACACCGGTGCTCCTGCCCCCTGTCTAGCACACCGGTGTTCCTGCCCCCTGTCTAGCACACCGGCGGTCCTGCCCCCTGTCTAGCACACCGGTGTTCCTGCCCCCTGTCTAGCACACCGGTGTTCCTGCCCCCTGTCTAGCACACCGGTGTTCCTGCCCCCTGTCTAGCACACCTTCCGAGTTCGCGCAAGATACCCACTCCTCAAATTGGATCTCATGTCGGGAGGTGTTTTTTTTTAAGACGTAAATAACAGTTTCCATTGGTGGCGCCACCTAACGAATGTCTTCAACATCTACCGACCAGTCGACAATCAGTGTTGACCAGCTAAAAACACAAACAGCAAGAATTCCATTGCGTATCTATCCATCTGCCCGAGAAATCGCAGTACTGGTGGCAATGTCCCTAGTTTGCATGTTTAGAACTGTCCTGAGGGACAAGTGCAGGAGGGTGCCACCTCGCGGTTTCTCGGTAACTAATTCTGACGTGATGAAAACAAAATCCAGCAAAAATAAAACGGTGTGTTCAGGCACCTAACATACACCACATGGATCCGCCCATGCATGTATATACTTCTTAATGTTAAGTTGTACCAATTAATGTTGGTAAATGATCTTTTGAATTCTATGTTTTGTTTTCGGACAAATCTTATAGGGCGTTGTCCAGTCCGTAGGACGGCTCGAAGTGTCAGTGTACGTCACACGACATTGTGTCAGCGCACGTCACACGACATTGTTTCAGCGCACGTCACACGACATTGTTTCAGCGCACGTCACTCGACATTGTGTCAGTGCACGGCACACGACATTGTGTCAGCGCACGTCACACGACATTGTTTCAGCGCACGTCACTCGACATTGTGTCAGTGCACGGCACACGACATTGTGTCAGCGCACGTCACACGACATTGTTTCAGCGCACGTCACTCGACATTGTGTCAGTGCACGGCACACGACGTTGTTTCAGCGCACGTCACACGACATTGTGTCAGTGCACGTCACACGACATTTGTTACTGCAATTCAAATTTCGAATCGGCTCAACAACGGTTGCAACGACCAAATCAACGCGCTACCTTTTTTTGAGTTGTGGACCAGCGTACAGCACAACGGGTCCATTTTAAGTCATATACAAACACAAGTCTAGCAATGTGCTCCTTGTTAATTCAAACATCAACTCAACTTATCTGGGAAGCAATATCAACATTTCAAAAGTACTAATTCGGGGAGTGGGTCCGAGAGTTTGTATGAATACGTAAATGACGACAACTGTGAACGACCCCTTAGTCGGTGCCCGGCCGCCTTCGTGAACTGTCGACTGTGAACGGCCCCTTAGTCGGTGCCCAGCCGCCTTCGTGAACTGTCGACTGTGAACGGGCCCTTAGTCGGTGCCCGGCCGCCTTCGTGAACTGTCGACTGTGAACGGGCCCTTAGTCGATGCCCGGCCGCCTTCGTGAACTGTCGACTGTGAACGGGCCCTTAGTCGACGCTCGGCCGCCTTCGTGAAGTGCGAGTATAGAGTCTGGCCAAAAATAGGGCCTATTCACTTAATGTTTAATTTAATGACGATATCAAATTGAAAAAAATACACCATTTGATGGGGAAAATTCATTATGTTGTGTTACGATTAAATGGTCAACAAATTGAAACAACATACAAAAGTCTTTGAACCCCGTTTATTTTAAAATACTATCACGTTTGTCCTTGAAGATCTGCCTCTGGTGTGTAGGCATTCATCAAACACGTTCTAATGCCTAAACTGGGCAGAACCAACAACTCACAATGGCAACGGTAACACGTAGCAATGATAGAACGGGCGTGTTAAACACACATATACAGCCATAAGTAGAACGCACCTACCAACACCTAATCAGCTACATGTCTTATGTACACAAATATGACGTCAGATATAGTGGTATGCATAAATGCAAATGAATTCATCCTCGTCTTAAAAGTGGTTTCAATGCACATCAAAATTGGCGGATACAATAGAAAATATTGGATATTTAAAACGTCCAGACAGAACAAAATGCAAGGATTTAACGTTTCAGCAAATAAACGTTTTTTTTTAAATATAGATGATTTGTGTGTGTGTGTCACGCATGTGTTGACAAGTGTCATGGATAATAAATTCTAATGAAGGATGTATACCATTTTATATATTTGAATATTTTTACAGGAATACAACTTAACACCAGTTGTTAGCTTACCACGATTGATAAACAAAAGTGTCAGCCGTCCCTGATGTACACAACTAAACACTACTTCATTATTTCATTGGTCGAGTGTCTTGGTAGGATGACGTCACGACATGAATACAAGTGCAACAATGTCACTGATTCCTAAACCTGTTGCGTCCGGTAACTGTCTAACGAAAAAGCATCGATACCCGACATTTAACCGACATTACTTCAATGCCGACGAGCAAGCCCTGGAAACAAGACAATCGGGAAACGATGCCGACATAATTAGTAACGTAAAGTTTTGGTCGATATTCCAAGGAATGTTGCGACAGCGTCCATTTTAGTTATGCACACAAACACATCTATGAAAACAATACTTAAGCGACATAAGCGAGACCAAGATAATCATCACAACAGATAATCAAGACATTGAAAATGTCGTCGATGCATCGTGACAACGTGCGCTGGAGAGACGGAAGAAGGAGTGTGGCAACTGGCCTCATGCTAATGCTTCAGACGACAGAAGTCATCTGAACGCTGAACGATGCAGAGGAAACAACGTTCACTTTGTAAACTCTTAGTTTAGTCAATTTCGTGCAAGTGCATATAATCCAGCTATAAAGTTTCAAATAAACTACACGTCACACTTGCGCGCATTAGTAATTCCATTCGAACCAGTGTCGCAAGAATATAGGTTCATCAGTGTTGTCTTAATGGCAAATTTGCCGCGTGAAGTCAATAAAATTGTCGAGAGTGGCGTCCTCTTGTGGTCCAGGTACGCCGCATAAATTAGATCAGCGCCGGGAGATGCACTGGACACGTGTCTGCGGCAACGTAAAGTTATATTGTTTCTGGTGATTCCTACCATAAAGAGCTCACAAAATAAAACATAAAAAACACTTATACATCAAAACTAATAATGACAGTGTTCTGTTTCGTTACACAAAACTGCGACAAGATCGTCAGAAGAAAAGTTAGAACAAAGAACAAACATCTCAAATCTAACAGATAAAGTTGTGACATTAGTCATTACGTAATCATCGTGATGTGGTATACCTTCCCCCCTCTTCCAGTTCTTCTTCACTGCACGGTGTCAGCAGTTTATGCCAAGCGCCAAATATACAGCAAGCTTGTGAATACTCACTGCCTGATCAACTTTAGACTGTAGAATGTATCGTGAGAACGTCTCGACACTGTCTGTACGAGAGAAGGACGAACAACTGTCGGTGAGCACAGCAATCAATGCGGCGCGATAAACACACTTGGCACGACCAATCACCACTACTACTGCTACCAGCAACACCCCACCACCACCACCAACACAGCCATCACAGCCGGCACGGCACGTCCACGCTGTCCCCCTCACTCGACGGCCGTGTGTGTCTTCAGGAGAGCCCGAGGCTGATCAACCTGCAACGTACATGGTCACGTGACGGTTACATGGTCCACTACTGGAAACACTGACACGAACATTTTAATAAAAATTATTCAGTTATGTCCAGAGTCTACATACCAGATCACACATTACATAAAATGCTTACAATGAAACGTAATATACACTAAAATGCTAAATGCTTGTATGTCTTTATTATACCTAGAAACTTATATAGTACTTCGTGACAAGACTTTAAGATCATTAAAGTATTGTAGTCTATCCATAGGTTTTGGGAATTGTTGATTAATACGTACATTTCATTTGTTGTAGTATATATCATAGGGTTAATCCATTTTTACTTTTACATCTATTTAACAATAATGCGTGTGTGTGTGTGTGTGTGTGTGTGTGTGTGTGTGTGTGTGTGTGTGTGTGTGTGTGTGTTTGTGCGTGCGTTGCATGTATGTTTAAAGATATGCTTATATATGATATACAGGTATACATGCATGCATGCATGAGTATTAATAAAAACGTGTTGTCATATAACAACAGTTCAAATGTGTTCAGTTATTACCGAGTGCCAACACCAGAAGAAATGTCCACACAATTAGTGAAAAAGGGCAAAGATAAAAGCAGTTGAGACAGTGAAGCAACAAGACATGGTGGTGCACTGGTCATTGCTGACTTCGTTGAAACGGGGCGTGTTAAACTACACTACTATTTACCCACAACTAAACAGGTGCGACTATAAACAGACCACCTGGACAGAAAAACACCAAGAGTGATACAACAGCAATAATTAACTCTGCCGGTGCTCTGAAAACGCAGTGTGGATGTTTTGATAGCTAACACCCTGAAGCATCTGACTGCGAAGTCTGACCCCTGTGGGAATTGTTGTGAACTAAACAATTAAACATAACTCCATCAGGGGTGAGACTAGCGAGTCAGTGACGTGGAAAACAGATGGCACCGCTGTGATGACAAATGTGGTTACATTACCCTGACAGTTGGTGGTTTTGGAGGTGGACCTATTCCACCGTAACAGACTTGGCAAGATTACGTGGACAGTCAACCTAGAATGACAAAACAACATGTCATATGCTCGCCAACTGAAATGGCCCATAGAGGCATAGGCATAGCACATTCACGATGTCCTCCAATACCAACTTTGGCTAGAGATCGATTGTGGTACCAGCATCATTTAGCAATCATTCCCGTTTAGTGAAACCAAAACAGGGCCACAGTATAACATCACGCACTCACTATTTGTGCTAGTACACATAATGAATATATATTTACTTGCACTGCACATGCAACGTACGAGGAAATGTTATACATTTGTATGAATCACGATACTCAACTACAGCTTTATTGAGCTACTTTATCTTAAATCCAGTGTTGTCGCAAATAAAACAGTTTTGAGGATGGAAAATATAAAACATTTGATACATCTATTGGCTACAGAGGAAAGCCATTCATAATGGTCGACACTAACATTCAATTAGATAACATTTCTATTACATATGCAGCAAATGCAGACACGACTACATATATCTTGCCTGAGTTACACCATTCATGTGACATGCAAGTATATGTGACAACATACCACCATACTACACATTGCGTTCATTTATTCACACATCCAACTGTACATTTGGAGTATGGAATATAAAGTGCATACACATGTATACAAACGCATACACATGTACAGAGCAAAACTGTACATATGTATGTATTGAAATTGTCTAAATTATACACATCACTCATTGTTTAGGTGATATACACAGTCATACACACAGAAACAATATTTACATAATCTATTTTTATTGTGTGTTAGACTAACTTGAGAAGACTTAGTGAATATCATTAAATCTATTATCATTAAACAAATATATCCAAATTTTGGGAATTAGTACGTTTTGGGAATTAGTAGTATGTTGACTGTGTACATCTAATTACACGACAGCTTGCAAACAACACAGAAAGAATGTGTGCAACAGCGCCAACTGTAATCATGCAGATGTACCTAAATTAATTGTTTATAAAAACTTATGGAGCACCATGGCTTAATAGGTATCCAATACTCTCTAGGATTAGAATTATATTTTAGAACTCCAGTTTTCAATAAAAAATTATTTGCAAGTGTCTTTCACTGCCTATGTTACTCTTTCACTGCCTATGTTACTCTTTCACTGCCTATGTTACTCTTTCACTGCCTATGTTACTCTTTCACTGCCTATGTTACTCTTTCACTGCCTATGTTACTCAGACCTTCACAGTCTGACCTTTCACATTGCTTCTTCCAGTTACTAAGGAAACCATGGTATCCACAATGTCATGCCTCCCACAACAGTAAACAATTGGCCATTAACTCTACAGAATGGCCATCTTGTATGGCAAGTCAATATGGTAACAGGACAATTTCTCCTTAACAGCATTTAGTTCATAATTAAATTTTACACTGTTAACAAAACCAGTTTTTTTTCACAATACCCTAATTGTGAGTTATTTTACCACGTCACACAGTATCATATACTGTATACAGTAACATGTTACTATAATGAGCTCCTGATTGGTTTTTTGACCAAGAGAATTAGTGTTGTGGAAGGGAATGCATTACAACTTTATCAGCTTGCTGTATCTCTGTTTTCATAAGTTGGTACAAATTGTTGAAAAGTCGTCTTTTCAACCACTTTTGTCTACCTTGTCTGTGCCACAGCCTACTTCCCTAAGGTCAACAATAGGGATGTCTTCCATCTCCAAATGATTACATTTTCAGCTTTCTCAATTTCGAATCCTAAAGCTATATTCTGTAGTAACGTTACTCGTCAACGGGATTGTCACTGAGTAAGAGAACCCTGACAACGTCAACTGGTAACATATTTAAGATCGTATTCCATTCAGTGTTGTTACTGTTTGGACGTAAACGTGAGTAAAATGCAAAGTGGCCGAACATGCTTTGGGATCGTGTAGTAGCTGTTGAAAACATACTGTGGGCCCACCCGCCCTGGGGCCCACCCACCAGGGCCCACCCGCCCCCCTCTAAGGGACAACCAGTATCGCTACCGTCTTGTGTCAATGATAGAAAAGACAGACCCAGAACCACTGAGCTTACGAAGCTGTTATAAGCGGAGAGGGTAGCCCATGCCACCTGGCATCCAACCACAGGAGGAAAATCTGTATAAGTGAGCGTTACACGAAGAAACATCGGACACATCACGATAGAGAATGCACGCCACATGCCAGAGTGACCTTGAAAACATAGTGACCTTGAAAACATTAAGACTCAGAAATACACCCAAATTACAAAGCATAATAGAAAGGTCTGGTATAAAATAAATTTAAATGTCCATGACAGACACGCCAAAATGTTAAGAATAATTTAGAGGGGACTTAAGAGAAGTTGTCATATACAGACGCTTTTATAAAAAAAATCCTTCAAAGCAACACATAAAGCCCAAGCCTCCAGGAAATAGTGCGAGCATGTCGAGAAATGTCCCGAGGTCAGTAGGGGGCAGCACAAACATTGCAGCTCACTAGGGGGCAGCACACAGTGGCAGCAAAAAACTGTTAGATGCAAGATACAGCAACAGAGAACTATGAGTTACATTTGTTAGAGTGATTTCTAGTGCCAACAAGGAAAGCTACAGTGAATTGTAGATTGGCTACACTTACCTTCTTAGCAACATCTCTGCCTGTTTATACTCAGTACAGGAAACAGAGCACACATGAACCACCAATATGCTTCTTTGAGAATTCATAAAAGGTAATAAAACTACAAAATGTTTGTTGAATGTTGGGATTAAGTATCCCGAAAATGCCAAATTAAATACCATTGGATAGGTAGTAGATATTGTTGAAACCGGACATGAAGTGAAATAAAAATTTGCATACAAACTGCAAAAACGTTTGAATGCAATCTGATGGGGAAATTGTGAGGCAGCAATCTCATTATTAGACTGTTGTGTGCGTTCCAGTTTCCTGTACCTCGAGCAAGAACAAAGAAGCAACGGCAAAGCGACGACAACAACTACAACTATTAGTACGACGACAAAACAAGCGGTAGAAAGAAGGACAAATTGTTAAGTGAAAGCCACAAGACGGCCGACCAGCAGGTGCTTACATCATATCCACGCAACACAGCAATATGGAACGAGAGAAGCTGCATTGGTATAACAGTGAGGATCCCCTGTAGACAATCAACTGTGTGTGGGACCTCAAGCATTTTGTACGCGAACTTTTGGGTTTCCAGGTCACCCTTGTTGCAAATGAGTATGGGGCGGCCCTACAAACATGAAACCCAAACGAACCAGTCACTCGACTGGCAACTTCCCTGTTATACATTCAGTCAGTCTGGCTGACCGTTGGAACACACTGACACACATAAACTGCTGACACAGTCGACACTGCTGGAAAAGCAGACTGCACATGTGTGACACCGCAAAGTGAAGGTGCACCCGTGGTTGTGGCGGGTAGCGGCGGTGAATAAGACAAAATGCTTACATCACACTTGCGCAGCTCAGCTATATGCATGGACAGAAGCTGCAGTGGTATGATCGTTAGGATGCCCTGCAGGCAGTCGACGGTGGTGGGGACTTCCAGGGTTTTGGACACATGCGATTTAGTTTCCTCATCCCCCGTGTTGCAAATAACAAAGGGATTGCCCTATAAACACAATCAGAGCATGCAACCCATGCAAACTCAGGTGATGGTTGATATTGGTGAGCTTGATACAGACAGCAAGTGAGCTACTGCGACAACCTGGCAAACAACATCAAAGCAGCACATCCAACGTGAGTGGGAAGTATTCTGTCCAACTGATTAGGTCCTGATATCAGTAAATACCACAATGCGTTTTATAAAACAGCCTGTCTCAGAAAACTTAATTTAATGTGATTGCCATATAAAGTAGCTATGCACAAGATGACTGATGAATGTTATTTATATATACAGCCGGTATATATATATATATATTTTTTTTTACATTCACTGCTCACTCCTGCAAGATAGCCTGGACAGCTTCGAACCAGTTCTGATCCACTATTCATTCCCCAAGTTGAAACAAACATTGGAACCAGGGCTTTCCCAGTTTCTGCACCAACTTTTTAAAATTCACTCCATGTTGACACCAGGTCAGCAGGAAACATAACCTTTTGCCATCATCCAAAGTCTTATCTTTGGAACTGTACCTAGCCCCCTAACATGTCCAGCAATTTGTTGACAACTTTAACATTGTATAATGATTTCAAGATTGCTAACCCTTTCGATTTGATGTGCCTCTGAGCTTAGGCTTCTGAGGACTTACACAACTTCACTCACATTGGACGAACTGCACAAACATTACATCAATTCAAATCTAGCCACTTGGTGAGTTCAACTTGCTACAAAGGAGAATCCAAACCACTTAAGATTTGGCAAAAATTGCAATACAATGCCAATGATAACATTCTTTCTGCAAACTTAAAAAACACTCAGACTTCTTTCTGGAAGAGCCGCTGTATTACAAACAAGAGCCCTAATGAGTTTGTTTATTCTAAAGCTGGGTTTACACAAGACAATATTGTTGCCACGATAAAGCAATTGTCATGTTATAAGAAAACGTTGAGACAGTTTCATGTAGCACACGAAGATGTTGCTTCAAAATAGGATCAGTTCTATTGCAAATCACAATGCTGCAAAAGTTTACATGGGACGATCAACCTGCCATCTGGTGGCTTGTGATGGCTTCACATCGCCATGGTGATGATTTTGCCTCGTGTAAACCCAGCTTCAGAGGACATGAGCTTGCAGGGACTCCTACAGAGGACACTAGGGCATAATCCACTGCTGCAATGTGCCAAAGTTGTAAACATAAAAATATAACAACAACATTTAAATACACAGTTACCGCAATAAATAAATATACAGGTAAACAAAATTAAATATTAATTAAAAAAAATTAAAATAAAGTTAAAACAATAAACACAGATAAATAAAATTAAAATAAAGTTAAACCAATAAAAGTTTAAAAAGTAACTATACATACAAATAAAATTAAAGTTAAAACAACAAATACCTGGTATCCAATAAGCAAGATGCAAGATGTGCTCAATCAAAAACAATTTCAACAGCACATTTCTATGCATGACATTTAAGTACATTAAATGTGATTTGACTTTAGCTGTAGCAGACTATTAAGAACATTAAGTAGAAATGTTAATAATGCTGGAGAAACTTTGGAGCGAACAACTAGCCTGGTAGACATCATTGGTGCACGCAACTTTGTTGTCAACCAGTTGAAAACATTAATAACTATCAGGGCTTCTCAAAGCTTTTCAACGGTATACTAGTGTGTAAAATCCACACTTCACTTGGTGGCAACATCACTGTGAATATATTTCTGATTTTATATTTTGTATGTATATTGCTCTGAAACTGCTATAAAAAATGTATTTGTTAATAACATATGTTATATGAGGGTCCATCGATGTCCTCAAGAGACAAACCGAGCAGGGGCAGATAGGAATCCTACGTCATCTCTACATTCTTGCCAAAATCACACAATCAGGCCACATGTGTCAATTCATTAAATAGAACACACTGGCCTCAAAATCACTTTCCATGACAAAATCTACTTTTTCAGTATACATTTATATTCACTGATATACCATTGACTGTAGACAAATTGCTGCAGCCACCAAAAATTAAAGTGAAACTGTTGGTAAGTTCCAATAAAGTTTAGTCTTAGTTTCCATGCTACTTAAAATAATTTTTCTCCTTGGCTGACATAATGACTTCCACACCTGCTGATTTGGCACTGATTACAAACTGTGATTTTCTCGCTGGAAGCAGAACGTCAAAACCTGTTGGAAATTAGTGTTTTTATTCAGCACAAATTTGAAAGTTGTGCAAATTGTGTGCTACATTTACACCGTACCATAGATAATAAATTTTAACCACAGAAGCAAAAAAAATTATAATCTTCTTTTGCAACATTTAATGCAGAACCTTAAAATGTACATAGTGATTACATGATTATGATTATTCATGAAAATAAAATGTGCCTCACAGATTCCAACTGACTTAGAAAGTTAAAATATATAAAGCAAATAATAACAAAAACTGAATGAAAAATTAATAAAAACTGCAAGAAGGATAATTGAACAATGAAGGTAGGACAAATATGCACAACATTAGATAAATGTATAACTCTCAGAGTCTGGGCTTAAGTATTTCTTTCCTGTTGCAGAAAAACCTGAAATGTTGAACATTAGATACACATTGTGACAAAAACAAACACTAAAAGAAGAAATGGTTAATATTTACATGAGAGACAGTCCAACATGTTATGAAACTGGTTGTATAAATATACTAAAACACACCTGTTGCACACCTGTAACTATATTTTAACAAGTTAGTATCTAAAAATTCAATCAAATACATTACAATCACACCATATTGTGGAACCTCATCAAATGACCACCCTAGTATAATCACCAACTCAGAAATACCATCACTGTTTCAGTTATATGATTTTTACATAAATATTGGACATACAATCCTCAGTTAATCTCACCTGTGAATTAAGGCCACTTTTTCATAGCACTAGAGGGTCATATTTCAGAGGTTTCACATTATAAACTATTACTCAAAAATATTTCAATTTCTTTGCCAATTTTATAATGACATTTGAACACTCCATAACTTGTTTATAGAAAATACACTATTTTGATTAGTTTCATATATATATATATATATATATATATATATATATATATATATATATATATATATATATATATATATATATATATATATGTATATATATATATATATATATATATACATGCATACATATATATATATACATACATACATACATATATAGATTATATATATAGATATACACCCTGTGAAACCTCGTTAGTCAATTCTTAGATAACCTCTGCACAGGAGAAATGACAAGAGCCTACGACTCCTTACACTACCTAGTTAAGTGTCCCCAGGCACCATGGGCCCCCAGGCACCATGAGGTTCCAAACTATACATGATTTTATGACATTATAATGTATACGTAATTGTACAGTGCCCCAATTATTTGAATTGGGTGCTTTATAACTAATATATTATTGTTATAATTATATATATATATATATATATATATATATATATATATATATATATATATATATATATATATATATAAATGTAAATATATATCAGTATAATAGTATACATAACCAAGCAGAGTTTTCCACTACTTACATGTCGAGCCTTCACCTGTTGCAGAGCATTCATGCATTTCTGAAACACACATTGCAAACTCAATTACACCAACTGACAGCTCAGAGACAGATATTATGTAAAGCTGTAGAGGGTTTCCTGAAAACAGTCACTTGGTAAATTTAAGCCTAACAAGGAACAGCAAAATTTCAATGTGATACAGAGTCCATGAGGCATGGCAAGTAGATGGGTTAGTTCCGTGACTTAGCAAGTAGACGTTGTGTTATCGTGTCACCTGTCACCAACCTGGTAGACAGGGTCCCTGGTGACTATCATCATGACTGGCATGGCCTTGTCCACAAGCGCCAGGGGCCCATGTTTGAGTTCTCCAGCCAGGATACCCTCCGAGTGCATGTACGTCAGCTCTTTGATCTTCTACAACACACACACAACACGGCTGAACATTTGTGGTAATCATAATGTTGTCTTATACAGTGCTGGTATCCATCCAGACAAGGCACTCATCGTGTCTCCTCATTTGTCAGAGTAAATCTGTCACAGAAGCCCCTATGAACCCTATGAATCCTGTGAACCCTGTGAGCACTGTGAATCCTGTGAATACTGTGAATCCTGTGAACCCTGTGAATACTGTGAATCCTGTGAACCCTGTGAGCACTGTGAATCCTGTGAATACTGTGAATCCTGTGAACCCTGTGAATACTGTGAATCCTGTGAACCCTGTGAGCACTGTGAATCCTGTGAATACTGTGAATCCTGTGAACCCTGTGAATACTGTGAATCCTGTGAACCCTGTGAACACTGTGAACCCTGTGAACACTGTGAATCCTGTGAATCCTGTGAACAGTATGAATCCTATGAATACTATGAATCCTATGAACCTTATGAACCCTATGAATCCTATGAACCTTATGAACCCTATGAATCCTATGAATCCTATGAATTTCAATAGATTAAGATCATTGGTTCTGTGAGTGCCTGACAGGTTTCACACAGCACTAACTAGAAGGGACCAACAGCTTTTGAAGTCTCTTCCGAAAGACACAGGCAAAGTGGGGTGAATGTAATTACACAAGAAAAAAATAGCAGTAGCTGGACTCAACCCCCCGATCCTCTCGACTGACAGCAGTAGGTGGACTCAACCCCCCGGTCCTCTCGACTGACTGCAGTAGGTGGACTCAACCCCCCTGATCCTTTCAACTGTATGTTTAAAATAACTTAATAATTACAATTACAAAAGTCACATATTATTACCAAATAAATATGAACATTAACCCATTAGACAATGTTATCAAGCACAAAACAATGTTTCATGGTGTTAGGCCTTACCAGTGCACCCTCGAGACAGGTGGCATAGTTGAAGCCACGCCCCATGACCAGCAGACTCCGCTGTTGGTAGAGTTCCTGCGCCAGAGTGTGGATCTGTTCATCCTTGCTCAGCACCTCCTTGATCAACTCTACAAACAAAGGAGTAGGAAAGACAGTAGAGTTCCTGTGCCAGAGTGTGGATCTGTTCATCCTTGCTCAGCACCTCCTTGATCAACTCTACAAACACAAGGAGTAGGAAAGACAGTAGAGCTCCTGTGCCAGAGTGTGGATCTGTTCATCCTTACTCAGCACCTCCTTGATCAACTCTACAAACAAAGGAGTAGGAAAGACAGTAGAGTTCCTGTGCCAGAGTGTGGATCTGTTCATCCTTACTCAGCACCTCCTTGATCAACTCTACAAACACAAGGAGTAGGAAAGACAGTAGAGCTCCTGTGCCAGAGTGTGGATCTGTTCATCCTTACTCAGCACCTCCTTGATCAACTCTACAAACACAAGGAGTAGGAAAGACAGTAGAGCTCCTGTGCCAGAGTGTGGATCTGTCCATCCTTACTCAGCACCTCCTTGATCAACTCTACAAACACAAGGAGTAGGAAAGACAGTAGAGCTCCTGTGCCAGAGTGTGGATCTGTCCATCCTTACTCAGCACCTCCTTGATCAACTCTACAAACACAAGGAGTAGGAAAGACAGTAGAGCTCCTGTGCCAGAGTGTGGATCTGTTCATCCTTGCTCAGCACCTCCTTGATCAACTCTACAAACACAAGGAGTAGGAAAGACAGTAGAGCTCCTGTGCCAGAGTGTGGATCTGTTCATCCTTGCTCAGCACCTCCTTGATCAACTCTACAAACACAAGGAGTAGGAAAGACAGTAGAGCTCCTGTGCCAGAGTGTGGATCTGTCCATCCTTACTCAGCACCTCCTTGATCAACTCTACAAACACAAGGAGTAGGAAAGACAGTAGAGCTCCTGTGCCAGAGTGTGGATCTGTCCATCCTTACTCAGCACCTCCTTGATCAACTCTACAAACACAAGGAGTAGGAAAGACAGTAGAGTTCCTGCGCCAGAGTGTGGATCTGTCCATCCTTACTCAGCACCTCCTTGATCAACTCTACAAACACAAGGAGTAGGAAAGACAGTAGAGCACATGGAACAAATGGTTAATGAAGAGAGCAGATGTTCTCAGGGTGGAGAGCAGGAGATGAGAAAGACCGCGACCAAGAGGGGAGGACTGTGTGAAGAGAGATTTCATGGGAGTGGAGAATGAGACTGAGGGATGGGGGAGTGGAGAATGAGACTGAGGGATGGGGGAGTGGAGACGGCAATGAAACAGAAAAATAAAAATTGATGGTCAGTATCGATGCCAGCCTCATCCTGCACTTCAAAGACAAATAGGAGAGCAACAACATTTATAGCATAAGAGTATCCAAGCTAACACATCTAAACAAGATACTGGCCCAAACTGGCATCCACAGCTGACACCCAAAACCACAACCCCAGATGACATGTGAAGGAGGCCACTGGCTTATTAAGAGTCCAATAATGTTTAATTTATGTGTGGCCCCCCGATGGGATATCTGTCAATTTTGCACATTTGAGGGTGCATGAATAATTATGTTTACATTTCTTGTTAGAAATAAATATCGACTGATTAATTACAAAAATATTGACTGACATTATATATTTACTTATAAACATATAAACATAGGTAGAAATGGATTCTGACTGTACATACAGCCCACCGTGGGTCATAGACATACCTGGCAGTTGTGCGAGACCTTTCAGGATCTCGTTCCGTCTCGACTGGGCAGAGATCTTGTCTTCGCACATGACAAGGGCAAAGAGAACCAGTGCGATGAACTGACTAGTGTAGGCCTGAAACAAAACAACGTTGTCATGACACAAAACAAGGTGTCATCATTCTGAATATGGAGGGCATCAGTCAACAAAATATGCTGTGATTTTTAGAAAGAAACTGAAAAAGAAAGAAGGAAGAAAGAAACTGAAAAAGAAAGAAACTGAAGAAGAAAGAAGGAAGAAAGAAAGAAACTGAAGAAGAAAGAAGGAAGAAAGAAACTGAAGAAGAAAGAAGGAAGGAAGAAAGAAACTGAAGAATAAAGAAGGAAGAAAGAAAGAAACTGAAGAAGAAAGAAGGAAGAAAGAAACTGAAAAAGAAAGAAAGAAGGAAGAAAGAAACTGAAAAAGAAAGAAGGAAGAAAGAAAGAAACTGAAGAAGAAAGAAGGAAGAAAGAAAGAAACTGAAGAAGAAAGAAGGAAGAAAGAAAGAACTGAAGAAAGAAAGAAAGAAACTGAAGAAGAAAGAAGGAAGGAAGAAAGAAACTGAAGAAGAAAGAAGGAAGGAAGAAAGAAACTGAAGAAGAAAGAAAGAAACTGAAGAAGAAAGAAGGAAGAAAGAAACTGAAGAAGAAAGAAGGAAGAAAGAAACTGAAGAAGAAAGAAGGAAGAAAGAAACTGAAAAAGAAAGAAGGAAGAAAGAAACTGAAAAAGAAAGAAGGAAGGAAGAAAGAAACTGAAGAAGAAAGAAGGAAGGAAGAAAGAAACTGAAGAAGAAAGAAAGAAACTGAAGAAGAAAGAAGGAAGAAAGAAAGAAACTGACAACATTGACTTGGACAAAACTGGTATAGTTCTACATACAGATGTATAAGGTTATTCACACCTTCACAATTGACTTGATGTCCCAATAAGATGCAATTCTTTTGATGATTCTAACAAAAGGCTACTCTTTTATGATTACTTAAACTTTCTACTACTGCTATTATTTATGTAAGCGACATTCACCTTTGTACTGGCAACTCCAATCTCGGGGCCAGCATTGATATGGACGCCGCAATGTGACTCGCGACAGATAGTGCTGCCTACAGTGTTAGTTATACCAACTATGAGTGCGCCACGTTTCTTGCAGTATCGAAGAGCCATCAGGGTGTCTGCCGTTTCACCTATAAAATAAAAAAAACAGTTATAATGACAGTTATTTCATCAAGAGCGTCCTGAAAGTTCACTGTGATTCCCCTTATAATAAATAATAACAAATCAAAACAGTACTTGCACAAGATAAATGTATGCATAGATATCACCTAAATAGTTCATTATTTTATATTTCAAAGTACTTTATTACTTATTATTTAGTTAATTTACATGATATAGTGTGTACAAGTAAATAATAAATTTCTTGGAAGAGAAGCATACTCTGGCATTGTACCAAATTTATATATGATAATATAATTAAAGAAATGTTGACAGATGCAATGGATTGGTTGCCATGAGTTGATGAGCAACGTAACACTATCTTCTACTACCCTCATTGAATTAGATGACCAGATACACTTGTATGTTAAATTAAGCACTGCAATTTGTGACTGTCACTGTCTAGAAATAATCATCCTCTCCTGAAGAGAACAGTGTCCCAAGGCATCAATTTCAGCAGCTATTGGAAGCATAGGTTCCCAATAATTTGGTCCATCAAGTCATTGGTCTTGTAATAATAACCTTTATTTATATAGTACTGTGTGCGTGCGTGCGTGCGTGCGTGCGTGCGTGCGTGCGTGCGTGCGTGCGTGCGTGCGTGCGTGCGTGCGATCTGTTCATAGGTGCTTAATATACAACATTGATAAAATAATTATTATAATAAATATATAATAGTTTACATATAGGAAAGAGTTATACATGTAAATTATATTACACACAAGTTATTATATGTAATAAAAACAGAAAACCAAATTTAAATATCAATGTGTAAAAAAAATCTTATCTAAAATAAATACACTAAATATCACTGGTCAGTCAATGTGTACCTGACTGACTGATGAAGAAGCAGACGTCATCCCTGAAGACAGGCGTTGATCGGTCGAGGAAGTCACTGG
This sequence comes from Lamellibrachia satsuma, assembly GCA_033239005.1. Classification (NCBI taxonomy): domain Eukaryota; kingdom Metazoa; phylum Annelida; class Polychaeta; order Sabellida; family Siboglinidae; genus Lamellibrachia; species Lamellibrachia satsuma. The sequence continues at coordinate 3,180,211 of BSQZ01000033.1, forward strand.
CAAGGTCAACCATCACCGGCAGTTCCGTCAACTCCTCGAGGAGTTGTCTCGTCTACAACACAAACAATCAGCCATGTGTTACAGTGACGTACACAACAGTTCCATCAACTCTTCGAGGAGTTGTCTCATCTACCACACAAACAATCAGCCATGTGTTACAGTGACATACACAACAATTCCATCAACTCTTCGAGGAGTTGTCTCATCTACCACACAAACAATCAGCCATGTGTTACAGTGACGCACACAACAGTTCCATCAACTCTTCGAGGAGTTGTCTCATCTACCACACAAACAATCAGCCATGTGTTACAGTGACGCACACAACAGTTCCATCAACTCTTCGAGGAGTTGTCTCATCTACCACACAAACAATCAGCCATGTGTTACAGTGACGCACACAACAGTCCCATCAACTCTTTGAGGAGTTGTCTCATCTACCACACAAACAATCAGCCATGTGTTACACTGGCAACTCAATTTGCAATGGGCTAAATATACCAGAATTTGGTTGTTGAAACAGTGAAAGTGAGTTAACTTTAATAGTTGTGTAAAAACAAATTTTTTTACTTATTTTATTACAATTCGGAAGTGATCATATATTCATTCTACTGACATCCATCTAACTAACACAAGTGAAGGCATGCTCTTATATAGCGTGGTTAGAGTCCGACATGCTTTATCCACTGGCAGACCTGTTCATTACAACACCAACTTGGTTTCTTTGGGAAGCATTCAGCCAGCTGTAATTGTTGCACAAATACTATTCGCTCACATTACATAACTGTTTACAGCTGAGTGAACTGTCTACAGCCAGGTGCTCGTGTTTACAGCTGAGTGAACTGTCTACAGCCAGGTGCTCGTGTTTACAGCTGAGTGAACTGTCTACAGCCAGGTGCTCGTGTTTACAGCTGAGTGAACCGTCTACAGCCAGGTGCTCGTGTTTACAGCTGAGCGAACCGTCTACAGCCAGGTGCTCGTGTTTACAGCTGAGCGAACCGTCTACAGCCAGGTACTCGTGTTTACAGCTGAGCGAACCGTCTACAGCCAGGTACTCGTGTTTACAGCTGAGCGAACCGTCTACAGCCAGGTACTCGTGTTTACAGCTGAGCGAACCGTCTACAGCCAGGTACTCGTGTTTACAGCTGAGCGAACCGTCTACAGCCAGGTACTCGTGTTTACAGCTGAGCGAACCGTCTACAGCCAGGTACTCGTGTTTACAGCTGAGCGAACCGTCTACAGCCAGGTACTCGTGTTTACAGCTGAGCGAACCGTCTACAGCCAGGTACTCGTGTTTACAGCTGAGCGAACCGTCTACAGCCAGGTACTCGTGTTTACAGCTGAGTGAACTGTCTACAGCCAGGTACTGCTACTGCGCCCCACAATGTGTTTAAGGGGAGACACCCCAGATGGACAGGATTTTTTATTGCATAGCTAATGCAATTGTTTTTAGCTAAAACTGTAGAGTGGGTCTAACTGAGTAAAATATATATTGAAAATTGTTCTACCAGACCCCCCGTTTACATGGCAACAAACAAAGATGTTTGGAAACACTGTAATTCCTCCAATAATTCAGGTATCAATGTAATCTTTCATTTACAACACCTCATTTTATGCAACTATGAAGAGATATTTAATGCATTGCCATTTCTTCATATTTTTTTAAGTATTACATTTTTGTTGATAAAGCACCATATTTTCCATTACAACTACTAATATCATACCAAAACCATACATTAAACAAAATATATCTTCGTAGTTCCATAAAGAAGATAATAAGGAGTATAATCAATCAAAATTCATTGGTGTAGTGTCATTATTACCAGATAGTTTTTTGCAAACGCCCGTCAAAGATTAAAAGACGGGATTTATTACTTGAAGGAGGCATGCTTTAACAAAAGTGATTTAATGTAATTGCTATAAAAGTTAACTTATGGAAAATAACTATACAAAGCTATCAGAATACAGTGGAAACACATTTTAAGTGTTTTTGTCAAAAAATGCCATTTCACCCTGGGTGTCTTCCCTTAACAACTACTCACTGCAATGGCGCTGTGGTAGCTGGTCCCACAGGCTATGAACAGCAGCCGTCGACAGCGACGTATCTCCTGCAGGTATTCCTTGATGCCTCCCAACATCACGGTGCTTGTCTCAAAGTTGACGCGGCCTCGCATAGTGTTCATCACAGACTCCGGCTGCTCAAAGATCTCCTTCTGCATGAATGAGCTGTAGCTGCCTGGAAAGTCAACAAGATTTATATAAATGTAATAGCACTCTTCCAATAGTGCGCTTATCCCCAGGATACCCTTCATGCTCCACCTACCTTCCACGATGTACCTACACTTCATAATCTACCTACCCTTCATGATCCACCTACCCTTCATGAACACCTACCCTTCATGATCCACCTACCCTTCATGATCCACCTACCCTTCATGATCCACCTACCCTTCATGAACACATACCCTTCATGATCCACCTACCATTCATGATCCACCTACCCTTCATGATTCACCTACCCTTCATGAACACCTACCCTTCATGATCCACCTACCATTCATAATCTACCTACCATTCATAATCTACCTACCCTTCATGATCCACCTACCCTTCATGATCCACCTACCCTTCATGAACACATACCCTTCATGATCCACCTACCCTTCATGATCCACCTACCCTTCATGATTCACCTTCCCTTCATGATCCACTTACCCTTCATGATCCACCTACCCTTCATGATCCAACTAACCTTCATGATCCACCTACCCTTCATGATCCACCTACCCTTCATGATCCAACTAACCTTCATGATCCACCTACCCTTCATGATCCACCTACCCTTCATGATACACCTACCCTTCATGATCCACCTACCCTTCATGATCCACCTACCCTTCATGATCCACCTACCCTTCATGATCTGCTGGATCTCCAGCATGACGGTGACAATCTCGCGGTCTGTTGACTCGTTGGGGTTGTTGACATCACGTTTGATGCGATGTATCGTGAGGGCACCGTTCTTGACGGCCGCAACATCATCGTCCTCGAGGAAGATCACCTGATTGGTGTGCTCGATGATCGCACTGAGTTGAGAAACCATCAAGTCAACCTTAAAGTCCTTCCTCAAGTCAGCCTTACAGTCCCTCCTCAAGTCAGCCTTAGGGAGGGGTTTTAAGTCCTTCTACATGTGTTTTGTTTTAGTTTTGATGAAATCATCAGAAAACTAATAAATTATTTTAGACCAGATGCAGTCAAAAATTTTTTAAAAAGGCCAAAAGAAATCACGCTCTATATACTACAACATACATTTACTCACACATTGGCAAGTTACTTGATCTAATGATCAAAGTCAATTGTTTGGATGATTTTAACAAAAGTATGTATGCTTTTATTAAACTGACTGTGCATATTACTTAGACTATTCACACTCTATATTCATACACTATATTCACACTCTATAATCACACTCTATATTCACACTCTATACACACTCTATTCTCATACTCTATTCACACACTCTATTTACACTTTATTCACACTCCATTGACACACTCTATTCACATACTATATTTACACACTGCGTCTCATACCTCGCATCAGATGCAAAGAAGTATTCCACGACTTTGTCATTGCCAATTGGAGCCAGTGTTGACGTATCAGAATCCTGACGTGACACGGACTCAATGAAGGTTGTACCCCCGCGGTGGTCTGAAATCCAATGTCCACTATCCAATGTCGGCTATTTGTACAATACCTGCTATTTGAATTAATGTCGCCACATTGGCTTACTATAACAAAGTCCTTGTATTCACTATCATCAGCAGATGATCGTATCAAAGAAACCTGACATTTTCAGGCAAATATTACCATTAGTCAATTATTTTTGCAACTTACTTAAAATACTCTTCTTTGTTTCACTTTCTTGGTTATTTTGCTATGCTTGCTGAGGTGATTCATTTGAATGCACCTCAATAATAATAAACATATTTTATTAGTCATTAGCAAACATTAAAACAATGAGAACAATTACTGTTATATGTGCACCAAACTATTACTATTACTATTTTGCTGCTATTTTTGAAGTTAGTGCTAAGTATTAAAAGAGTGCTGCCCAATAACAAGAACGACCAAATACACAGCAAAGCTGACACGCACTGATATGAGGTCGGCCACAGCACCCAGCGAAATACCCCCCACCAACATGTGCACAGGTGTACCCCAACCCAGGGAAAGATACGTGTACCTTTCAATCTCCCAGTCAGCTGATATGGCCAGCCCCTTTCCCAATACAAGAAAGTTGTGAAAAATGTTCCTCAGAGTAAAACAAAAAAACCTCATTTATGATGACATCTATCTCTGTCAATAATTGTGAACAGATCCATCAGACTGCTGTTTGCAATATACTAATCTTTTTCTTGAATTTCCCGGTCAATGTTAGATTTTTTCTTTGAAACATTTCAGCAGTTTGCAGCTGTCTTCCATCAGACTAACTACCTGGGTACTGCCATCTGGTGGTAGTCAGTCTGACTAACACAGCTGCTGAGGCGTTATATAGGAACAATTGCATGTAAAATACGAAAAAAATATAAATATATCATTCTATCATTTGTAGCTTTTATCACTATCAATATAACAAATGTCTTACAATTCGATACTGAATCCAATGCTTGAATAATTCTAATGATGAACCTAATTGAACCTAAAGATGTAAAGAAAGTAAATTTTTTACTCTGTAACTTTTGTCCTTTACCGAAATAATAAACCTTTGATACAACACCTTTTACCTTTTACATCAAAGCCACAACATAAAATTGTGTTTATTTCAACAGCAACAACTTCAGATATTAACACCGGGTTAACACCATACACAATGTTGTTTTAACACAAGAAAATCCAAACAGCTTTAGTGATGACCTTTCAGTTTCGATAGATCACTCTACGCCCCTTAAACAAACAGACAAACAAACAAGATAAAACGTAACTGAATAAAACTAGTTTAGTTAAGTAAAACCCAATAAGACCAGTAGGAAGAACTTGTACAACTGATGGTTGGACACAAATGAATTATCAAGTGAAACATTCCTAAAACTTGACCAGAAAGAATAAGTAAATTAATATGAGGACAAACGTTTAAACTGGGGAAAGACGTCTATTGGAACGGAGATAAAATGTAGTTGAACAAAGCCTGATGACCCTAGGAGCTCGATGTCATAATACAACAATGGTCATCTCAATTCTATTTTTCTTCTAAAATCGATATTAGCTTTCCCGTTTATTGGAAAAACTACAATGATGTATGATTGGTTGACTAGTTCCTAATAGCAAGACACTATCTCTGTACAGAGTTCCACAAAACTGCTGCATTTGGAAAGATAGGATGCTACAAGAAACTAAACCTCTAAAAGAAGATCGTCTAGGCTGGAGACCACACCACGAAGCGTGCTAATTGGGCAGGTGCATCCAACGCCTCCTGGTAGCGTGTGTGCCTCGAAGCCACAAGGTCATGTTGATATTGAGTCGCAACCATGGCATGCTTGTACGTAAACCTGACATCGTGCACAACACTGCTATATAACACTAGTAAAAATTTTACAAAATAAAACTGACAAAAACAATGAGACTCAATTCACGATAATGACTCAACAACATTGTATATGTGCGTTACAAGAACATGCATGCGCCTCTTTGTGTCCATTTTCATTCCAAGCTGCACTTAAGTGAGCAGACACAGTGCCATTGGCAAGCTGAGCAAGTTAATTGCGTGATAATCAGCTGCACGATTTCGGGATGAAGCAAATTGTGAACCTTGCATAACATAAAAGACGTCTTCATGACTAAGTAGCTGGGTTTAATGCAAAGATGTCCCGTGTTTCTCTTGTACCATCTTATCAAGACCAGCCCAGCTGACCATTTTAGACAATTCCGTCCATATTATTAGTTTATACATTTTCACAAATTATTCTCACATTTTTCAGAAAATATTTCAAATTAGAATAAAATACATTGAAACAGAAACAATATGACACATTACAGAATGTCATGTGAACAATACTAGTTAAAAACTTGAAATTTGTCAGAGAATTATTTCAAATAGAATAAAATACATTCAAAACTCATACAAATATCTCTCACGTTACAAAATGTAATGTGAACCTGAAAACTACTTAGTTCACATGCTTAGAAATTAAACGCAAGGATGGGACAGGAGAAACAGAGAGTTGAAATGCAATGCCCTTAGCAACAATGAATCAAAATGTATACCTTCATATGAATGCGTACGATCTACATGTCGAAGGTTGGCAGTTGGTGAGTGATGGAAATAAAGCAAAAATAGTAGGTTAAAAAAGAAGGGGGTGAACAGAACAAAATGACATTTACTACGATCACGACAATAATGTCACCAGGTACTAACAGCAATCAGTCACCCAATCATAGGCATTTACACATGGAACACCCCACACTCAGTTGAATGTTATCTAGTAACACCATGCTGATTAATGTCAGTGTGAGCACCATATGGTTCACTTGTAGATGTCATCGTCAGTGGAGTTCTGTGCACCAAACTTTACATTGTAATTGAAACACCCAAATTGTTGTAAATGTAACTGGTATTTTCAATTACTTTTTCAATTGCATCATATAACTTTCTAACTCAAATTACTCCCCAAGGCAGAATGCCAAAACTACTTATAATACTCAGGAACTATATGTTGGTGTGCCTTGCATGGCAAATTTTCAACAACAATACTTACACTGATATTACAGAGTAAGACCAAATGTGCTTAAATTGAGCCAAGTATTTAATGTAAAAAAACAGTCAAAATTTGTAAATGCCGTATTATTGTTTTCTTTTTTATAAATATAATTCATATAGTTTTGTGATATCAAATAATGCTATATGAATTATGCAATTACCATACATTGTATTTATATTATTATACACTACTTGGTATGTTGGATATATTTCTGTTTTCAAACTTTGTATGATAGCGACTTATACCTCGAAAAGGGTCAACTGGAAACTACAAACCATTTGTCATTTGGCTGGCAGTAGTGCACTACATTTGGCTGGCAGTAGTGCACTACATTTGGCTGGCAGTAGTGCACTACATTTGGCCAGCAGTAGTGCACTACATTTGGCCAGCAGTAGTGCACTACATTTGGTTGGCAATAGTGCACTACATTTGGCTGGCAGTAGTGCACTACATTTGGCTGGCAGTAGTGCACTACATTTGGTTGACAGTAGTGCTCTACATTTGGCTGGCAGTACGTAGGGCACTACATCATATTTACTGACATACAATATAACACTTGCCTATGTAACAATTAATACACTGGGACAGTGCAACATTTACCCCCTCTTTGAATAATTCGCCGACATTTGATGAGGGTTGCAATTGAGAAAATGAAGCTTGTTTAGTGTACCAAAGTCTTGTTTAGTGTACCAAAGTCTTGTTTAGTGTACCAAAGTAGTCATACAATACAACAGCCTTAGTCACGACACAATGGTTGTGGAGTCTTACGTGTGGCTTTAGCAACAAATACTGGCACTATATGACTGTTAACAGAAGATTTACAGTGTCATAAAAGACCGTTATTACTTTCCTGTACACATTATAGTTAGAATAATGGGCTGACTGCTGAGAAACGGCACGTTTGTGAACACTAAATCAATGGTTTCTGAGAAATAAGATCTGCACAGATGTAATGTGCTCTCTCAAAGTTAGTCACCTCTCCCTTCACCTGTGATGATCCGTTTAGTCATCGATGTCTTACTACACAAACCTACTAGAAAACAATCATGTACACATTGAACTTAACAGACAAATATAGTGTGTGTTGCCAGTATATAGTACAGTATATCGTAACTCTTAAATCATACTCCCACCAAAAGTAATCATTACAATTATGCAGTTACAAAGAGCAAGTCTTTGTTGAAAAGTTCTGATCAGAAATAAAGCAAAATGAAGCCTGTATTTCTATGATGATTGCTTTAGAATAACAAAGCACAACAACTGGTAACTAAAGTGCACAGACACGGCAAACTACTCCATCTACAATGATGACAAGCACTGTCATATTCTAGCATTCTGTGTATTAATAATTCTGCGCGGTTGAGTATTTGTTAATTCACAGCACACCACATGCGACAGACACGCCTACCTTTGCCAAACAGGATCGGAAATCTGTCTGTTGATAACTTTGTCTTGCTCTTGACTCCAATAACTAGTGGACTTCCTCGCCTGAAAACAACCGTTCAAAAAGAGTCTTAACGTTAAGACAGAAACAATGTTAACTGTATTACTTCTGGCATTCTTCAGACAATATTCCCCAAAAAAATCTCAACAAAAAGTGGACATTATGAGCAAATTGAAGTCGCAGAAATTGGCAAATTGGCTAAATCTTGTTAAAACTTTATCTATGAGAAAATTTACTAGGCCATTGAAGCAATTTAATGCTGGATGATGCAGTGATTTTTCAATGCATTACTATTAACTAGAGTAACTATAACAATTGTTCTTCCTCACCTAGCAATGACAATCTCCCCTGGGAACTGTTTGCTCTTGAAGCACAGCGCAAACGCTCCCTCCTGTTCGCAACAAACACAACCACATTAATGTCACACCAACAGAATATTTGTTCAATTAGGACTATTAATGTGAACTGCTTAACAGAATCACTATAGCCAAAACAGATTCTGTTGGGTGGTCGATTCTGTTGGGCGGTCGGTGCATTTTAACATGCGGGAATACAGACTGATTCCATCCCAGCCATTATAGTTGATTCTACTAAATGGCTGATTCTGTTATCTGCAATTCTGTTAAGCAGAGTCTAATCCACCCTCAACTTCTCTCTGCATTCTCAGATTCCACTTGTAGTTGGGTGAATAAATTATGATTAATATTATATATTATTATCTGGATAATGAATTTTTATAATGCCAGCAGTTAAACCTACGGCTCACAACTTGCAGAAAAGTACTGCAAAAGGGTATTTTTTATACAAAAAGAACCATGTTTGTTGCAGACAAAATGCTCATGTTGTGTAAACATGTTGGAGACAGTACAGGGATTAACACATGGCGGTCCTATAACATACAAATCATTACTAAATGACGCAGGACATCCCCGATGTCACAGAGTAAATAGAGTCGCTCTTGAATACTGTGAAACAATACAAACTACAATGGTTCAGTCACACATCATGGCATAACACACTTAAAAAGGAAATCTTGCAAGGCACAATCAATGGCGGACAAAAAAAGACCACCAAAACTGTGGATAAACAACATTCATGAATGGACAGATCTGGAGCCGCAGTAACTCTTTGATATTGCTTGCCATGCGATGGATGGAAGGCGGATGGCTTCCATCGAGGCTAAGCTAGACATACACCCCTACAACCAGGCCCCATGAAGTGATGAAGGTAGAGACTTTCTAGCTGCCTACAACCAGGCCCCGTGAAGTGATGAAGGTAGAGACTTACTAGCTGCCTACAACCAGGCCCCGTGAAGTGATGAAGATAGAGACTTACTAGCTGCCTACAACCAGGCCCCGTGAAGTGATGAACATAGAGACTTACTAGCTGCCTACAACCAGGCCCCGTGAAGTGATGAAGGTAGAGACTTACTAGCTGCCTACAACCAGGCCCCATGAAGTGATGAAGGTAGAGACTTACTAGCTGCCTACAACCAGGCCCCGTGAAGTGATGAACATAGAGACTTACTAGCTGCTGGATGGTGGCTTCTACGAGCTCACGGAAGTTGAGATCCTTGTGTGTTGTATAGAGATGCAAGATCAGTTTGCCGATCACCTCTGTGTCTGTCTCCGACTCAAATACATGCCCCTTCTTCTCCTACAAAGTAATGCATATATTATATGCATGTGGCAACATCATCTTGATTTGTATTAAAATTAATCAACACATAATACCTCCATATAGCAATTCTTTTGATCACTGGGTTGGATTGCTGGATCTTGTTAGCTCTGACATAAAAGTCAATGAAATTCCAAACAAATGTAGGATGTATTTTACAACTTTTTCAATGTACTCCTACGGTCCTAGGCTGACTCAATAAAATACAGAAAAATTTATAAACTGCTATTTTTATTAATTCTGTAAGTTGTCTGGTTCGATGAACATTTATGACTTCCAGAAGTGGTCAAGTCGACAACTTCTTGTATAAAATAAATTTATTGTATCAAGATGGGTATTGTGATCTGTTGTTAAACAAGGTCAGCAACTCTGTGGTGCATTCTTCTGATAGGTGTTAGATGGTATTTACTCAAGGAAATGAGGGCAATGACGTTGGCAAAGGGAATGACTCATTCACCGCTGAATGACCCAGGATGTCATCATTGAATATATCACTGTATTGTATCCAGGCACAGGTGGGTATAGAGGTTAACAGGAGGGTGAGTTTAGCGTGGACAAGGGTAGACGTGGGCTGGGGGGTAAACAAGTAGACACAGGTGATAACAAACTACCAAGTTGACGGCCCTACAGTCAGGCCCTTTATGGGCAGGTCAAGGTCGTCATATATTACAGTGACACCTTACACTGTCTCTGACGTAAGATGTGTTTTTTTCCATACACACAGAAAGGACACCATTAAATAAAGCAGTTTCATGTTTCCGTGTGTCTGCCATGGTGTTCGTGTCTGCCATGGTGTCATTGTCATCTGACTGGTTGTATCATCTAATAAATGTACCACAAAAACAAGGATGGTGACAGCTTCAAAAATTTCATCTTTCCATCTCAGCTTATGAATGTGTCTCCTGTGTCAGCAGGTGCACCTTCCATCAAACTGGGAAAATAACTAATCTGTCCATGTATTTAATCAACTTGTTCTACTCGGTCACTATTTATGCTTCCTTTGATAATTAATTTGTGTTTAACCTTCAGCAATACTGATTCTACATACTTGCGTTATTTAATGTATGCAATTCAGTTGTTTGTCTTGTTTGTATTAAATAATATTGCGACGTCGATAAACTGTGAAACACAATGATTAGTCTGTGTTGAAGAAAACACCTGTTGTTAATTTTGTAAATTGTCTGGTTAAATTATATCTATAATCTAGGCCCAAAATATGTGGGTTACAGATTGTGAATTTTTTTTACAATGAATACTTTTTTACTGCTAATATTTGCAACATAACTACTGATGACTGTGAGTTATTTAGACACACATGATGGACTAGGAACTACTAAAAAGACAGACATGAGCCACTCAATGGACGACGCCCATTATATGGATCAGATGACGTTAACTTTACACCAACAAGCACATGACGTGGTATACTCTTTCAGGGCAGTCACTTCATCAATATAACTAGTCCTTGTAAAGGGAAGATATTTCATGAGTTACATCATCAACATGGGCCTATTCTATTTGTTGTACTAGACATGGATAATCATCAACATGGGCCTATTCTATTTGTTGTACTAGACATGGATAATCATCAACATGGGCCTATTCTATTTGTTGTACTAGACATGGATAATCATCAACATGGGCCTATTGTATTTGTTGTACTAGACATGGATAATCATCAACATGGGCCTATTGTATTTGTTGTACTAGACATGGATAATCATCAACATGGGCCTATTGTATTTGTTGTACTAGACATGGATAATCATCAACATGGGCCTATTCTATTTGTTGTACTAGACATGGATAATCATCAACATGGGCCTATTCTATTTGTTGTACTAGACATGGATAATCATCAACATGGGCCTATTCTATTTGTTGTACTAGACATGGATAATCATCAACATGGGCCTATTGTATTTGTTGTACTAGACATGGATAATCATCAACATGGGCCTATTGTATTTGTTGTACTAGACATGGATAATCATCAACATGGGCCTATTCTATTTGTTGTACTAGACATGGATAATCATCAACATGGGCCTATTCTATTTGTTGTACTAGACATGGATAATCATCAACATGGGCCTATTGTATTTGTTGTACTAGACATGGATAATCATCAACATGGGCCTATTCTATTTGTTGTACTAGACATGGATAATCATCAACATGGGCCTATTCTATTTGTTGTACTAGACATGGATAATCTGGAGTGGGATAAATAGAATGGGCTTCGGACAGGAGTATTATCGAGCATCTATTCTATGCTATTTCCGTGTGTCACACAAACATGACGTATACTTTTGTAATGTAATTCATATAGTAGTAATTGTAAAAGAATAGAACTCATTTGTAGTTTATGGTGAGAGAATGGACGAATAGTTTCCCATATTTGTGGTCAAGTGACATATCCCTGCAGAGCACGTGTCGCAGGTGGAGAGACAAGAGCAACCTGGCTGTTCTATTTGTCGTGGAGAGCTGACATGCTCTCTCCATTCTCAAATAGAATGGCAAGTTGTGTGCACAGAGAGACCAGAGACCCATGAAAAGACTTGTCAGGAGTGACCAGAGACCCATGGAAAGACCTACCAGGAACACTCTGATGTCCTTGTAGTTGGTAATGATACCGTTGTGAATTACAACAAACTCTGCAACAACAAATCATACAGTGATTTACATACTGCAAATATCATCCATCGTACTATTTCAATTTTGTTGTTGATTTAAATCACTTAAAAAATCATTGCTTCAATTTTTTGTAATGTCTGATGTATATGCACGCAACAACATGAAAAGTTATCAAACATGCATCTCAATACAGTTATGTACGTTTTCTAAAACAAAAATCACAAAATGTTCAATAAAGTAATGTATGTTTCCTAATACAAAAATCACAAAATGCACACACTTTTATTGTGGACAATTCTACTACAATAACCACGATATTAATTGCAATATCATAGCTGTAGTTTTATGCATTCATCTGTCTAACTTTGTAGTTTTCCATGTTTCACCAATGAAATGGAGAGCTATATGGCACTATAAGCTATATGGCACTATAAGCTATATAGCACTATAACCTATATGGCACTATAACCTATATGGCACTATAAGCTGTACCACAAAAAACACTGAACTTTTTATAGATGATTGTCTAACTGATTACCAGATTTGAATTAACTATATACGTTGAGCCAGAAAACGAAGTGTTATAGTTGACAGCCACACCACAAGGGAAATAAGTAAAGAAACAATCTGTTTTTCTTTTCATGTTTTTACTGGGATGTGATCCATGAATCACTGTTGAGGTATCATACTTGGGCCATAAAGAGTGGGACCAGTAAGCAGATTGACCAACTGACCGTTGGCCGGACTGGACCGTTGTGGATGTGTGTTGACAAAGTTGGGTTCTCCGTGGGTCGCCCAGCGGGTGTGAGCAATACCAACGTGGTTCTCAAACTCCACATTGAAGTCCAAGTTCTGTTGCTCTGTAACACAAGTAATGATAACATATATTATTTGATATAGCACTAGATCCAAGATTGTTTATGGCACTGGCATTTCACAGCACATTAAACATTAATTAATAACATGGTTAAAATACTACTACTAATAATTATTGAAATATAAATGTAGCATAATATAGGAATATAATAATAACAATAAAATAGTAATTAATTAATAATAAAATAAATATACATGAATAATGATAATGAATAATTTTAATTATTGCCAGAATAAAAATCAAGCTAACTAATACATAATTATGTTAAAATAAAGCAACATCTTCAATGGTCTACCTTACATTCAAATGTAACAAAGACTTGTAAAGAATAAACAAAACAACAAACAATGCCATGCTGAAGTTACGTAACATAGAATCTCATAAATGAGTAATTAATGGCATGACATCAAGGGTTTGACTTACAGGGTGTCAATAAACCAGTTAACGTTGTCAAGGATGACACCATAAATATAAGTCTTATCCGCCCAACACCAGCTCCACTCGCTCTGGTATTTGTGATTCACATTGTCTGGTCAAGTGTCAACATACCACGAACACCTCCTTTGTATCGTCCACACATAAGAACACGTCTGTGGCATTTTGACGTAGCAATATAACATTCACGGTTGTGTTGCTTATGTTAAGTATTCAGGGAAACCGATGACATTTTGAAAGCCACATTTTGAAAATCAGACTGTTTAGTGGCTTTAAACATGTCAATCAATATTGGATTCAAGTTAATCACCAAGATAAATTATGTATAATGCTCCTTAAACCAACTCAGGGATTGTCTCCATGATATATTCCACTGGATGACTGACAACAAATTAAAGTTAAATGCAAATAAAATAGAGTTTCTTATTACTGGTACACAAAAGCAGCGAGGTAAACTTTAAACAACATATTTCACACATTTTTTGTTGTTGCTTTTATCATATTCGTGACCTTCATTGCATTCGCCAGTATATGTCTTTTGTTATTGCAACAACTATTACAACTGCTCTTGTTAGCAGTAGACTTGACTATTGTAATTCCCTTTATCACAATATTGCTCTCAAGGATATCTTGAAACTTCAACATGTGCAAACTTGTTTGGCAAGGGAAGTTACCCGGTCTCCTCGGTTCTCTCACTCAATACCACTTCTTAAATCATTGCATTGGCACCTTGTCCGATATCGCACTATTTTAAAGATCTGCACAATTACCTATCAAGCACTTACATCCAAGCAACCAGCATATTTACATTCACTGCTCACTCCTGCAGACAGCTATGATCATCTAATTCTAATCTACTTTTTGTTCCCAGTGTTAAGACAAATGTCAGAACCAGAGCTTTTCCAGTTGCTGCACTGACTCTGTGGAACTCACTCCCTGTTAGTATTAAGTCAGTGGGAAATATAAAAACATTTTGCCGTAAACTAAAAACGCACCGGTTTAAACTTGCTTATTCTCCATAGCCGCCCATCGAACCAATCCAACTGTTTACAACTGGAACTGCTTATCGATTATGAACTGCTTAACCCCTTTTGTTTTGGTGCGCTGCCGAGCTTGAGTCTCCCAAGGATTTTAACTCAATAGAAGTGTTTATATATTACATTATATTATTATTATTACATAGCTCTGAAAAAGTTAATGAAATTAAGGTGAATACATGTAAGGAAATCGTCTGCCTTACACATACAATCTATTCCTACTAAATACTAAGCACCTAATATATGTATACCCTGCATTTCTCAGAATGTTGTCAAAACTGATCAATTTTGTAAACTCACTTTGCATCTAAACACATACAGGAATACAATGTCCACTGACTAACAGAATAATACATGGACTGACCAACGGACAGACTGACTATATAACACAATAAATAGAATTCTAAAGTTGTCAACAGCTGGTTGGCGATGTAAGTAGCTATGTGGGAAAGGTAAGATTAAAACGTCTTCAGCTGACAATGGAAAGTTGTTAAATTTCCTGCTAACTTAATGCAAACAGGGAATGAATTATACAAACAGGGAATTAATTATACAAACAGGGAATGAATTATACAAACAGGGAATGAATTACATTGAGTTGGTGCAGCAACAGAGAAATCCCTACTGCCAAAGTTTGGTTTCACTCTGGGAACAAAAAGTTCCTTAGAGCAGGTGTGAGCATTGAGTATAAATATGTCAGTTGTTTAGATAATATTGCTGGGTAGGCTTGATAGGTTGTTTATAGCAATGAACCATTAATGAATGGAATGCAGTTCCCTCACTTTAAACCATATGTACACTTCTCTGTTTGATCCCCCTAAACAGACTTTCAGATGTTTATTCATACTCACTTGTAATTTCATCCTCAAGAGCCTTCACCTTTCCACGTCGTTTCACCAGTGTGATGCTGGGGTTGTCTCCGGCACCTGTGATGTCACCATCGATGGCAATACCTGGGGCCATACAAACAAAAACCAGGTGAAGCAAATAACATGTTTATGTTTATCATTTACGTTCACCTCAGATAACCCTTGTTATGAAGCCCAGAAAGTACCCATGGTGAGATGTGAATTATTTCACTTCAACGTCTGCATGTCAAATTAATCATGCATCAACAGTAGAATATAAATGTTCTCCAACAACACCTTTGAGAACTACCTGGAGGGGTGTCAACTCAACCGCTGATGCACCCCCCCTTCCCTGACACACCTCGTTATTCAGTGGCAGCCTGCAGGTGACAATGCATTTGACAGCCCCATAAAACCTAGTCACCCACTCTAACCTGATCTACCTGCCCTCCATATCACTGATGTCTCCCCCCACTCCTCCTGTGTTATACAACGTGTCAGTGTCACAGGTAGCAGTAGCTGCATTTTAATGAGGTAAGGTGAGGCGAGGCACAGTGTCACACAAGGCAGTAGCAAACATGGCTTTATCATATCAAATCAATGACTGGTCATGATTTAGATACACACTGACAAAACATTAGTTTTCAAGAACTGTGGATTATTACAGAACCCACTTCTTTGGAAGGAATTTGCACCATGAGTTTCAATATTGTGCAGTAAATGTTATCCTCTATCATTGCAGTCATCCTTTACTTTATTCAAACAATATCATACTAGTAACTACTGTTCATGGTTTCAGAAAAAAACAGTGTCTTAAACCAGTATGAATTACATAAACATTTGGTAAGATGGTCGCTAACACCATACTGACCTGCAGAGTCATAGCCACGATACTCCAGCCGCTTCAGTCCATTCAACAAGATCTCGATGATTTCACTGCGACGACGCGGCGTCAAGAAGTTCAGATATGCAAAAATTCCTGTAAACACAACAATAGAAGACACTGAGAAGTTTGGATCCTCTGGTCAGTGCTGCTCAGACAAATGTAATGCTAATTTTAACGACACCAACATTGTCATTACCACCAAACAGATGTCATTTGTGGGAGCAGTCCTTTGTCCAGACATACCCAAAAATACTCAATACAACAACTTTGTATAATTTGTTGCATATATGATTTGAATCCGATTTGCACAGTTTAAGCTTTTTATATTTTTATATCCTCTTACCTGTTGAATAATATAGATATGGAAAATTTGTAGGCATACTATGTATTTTTTATAGAAAATGCCATAATGAAAAAACTGTAAATTTGTATACGTCGGATCATTAGCATTGTTGGAGAAAAAAAAATCTGCATCGTGTGGCTCTTTTACGAGCATTGTTCAATGTCTGACCACAGAAAATATTAAATAAATTAAGACAAAATACAGTAGTAATTATTGTCATGTTTTCGGTTTTCAGGACATTCACAAATGGCTATAACAATGTCGACAGCATACTGCTATTTTACTAAAGTCACCCTAACCACCTTAAGTACTGAAACAAGCATATCTAGTCATGGTGTTTCTGCCTGACCACCATGTTGTAATTAGCTGATATCACTTGGACACTCAATGATATATATAGGTTTACACTAGAGTGATTACACACCATTGAACAGCTGCACACCTCAACTATAACCACTAGTTATGGCCTTCATTGCCACGGTGACCTGCACAGGTAGAATTGATGGTGTTCCAGTGGGTCACTGGTGGTCAACTACAAATCTATCTGGCTGCCAAACATTGCACATGAGGATGAGAACTGTAAGATAAGATAGCAGTTTCTACATGAGGATGACATCTGTATGATAAGGTAACAGTTTCTACATTAGGATGGCAACTGTAAGATAAGGTAACAGTTTCTACATTAGGATGACAACTGTAAGATAAAATAGCAGTTTCTACATTAGGATGACAACTGTAAGATAAAATAGCAGTTTCTACATTAGGATGACAACTGTAAGATAAAATAGCAGTTTCTACATTAGGATGACAACTGTATGATAAGGTAACAGTTTCTACATTAGGATGACAACTGTAAGATAAAATAGCAGTTTCTACATTAGGATGACAACTGTATGATAAGGTAACAGTTTCTACATTAGGATGACAACTGTAAGATAAAATAGCAGTTTCTACATTAGGATGGCAACTGTAAGATAAGGTAACAGTTTCTACATTAGGATGGCAACTGTAAGATAAGGTAACAGTTTCTACATTAGGATGACAACTGTATGATAAGGTAACAATTTCTACATTAGGATGACAACTGTAAGATAAAATAGCAGTTTCTACATTAGGATGGCAACTGTAAGATAAAATAGCAGTTTCTACATTAGGATGGCAACTGTAAGATAAGGTAACAGTTTCTACATTAGGATGACAACTGTATGATAAGGTAACAGTTTCTACATTAGGATGACAACTGTAAGATAAAATAGCAGTTTCTACATTAGGATGACAACTGTATGATAAGGTAACAGTTTCTACATTAGGATGACAACTGTAAGATAAAATAGCAGTTTCTACATTAGGATGACAACTGAAACTGCCACTAGCCCAACAGCTACAGTAAACTGACTAACTCCAGACAGTGGCTCACACGGGCTAGATCACGTGTTCCCAAACTTTCTCAGCTCCACGCCCATCAAAATGTTCTCCTTCTGGGCATTACCCCCCCCCCCGGAAACATTGTGTTTCACAGGTAATGTGTCATGCTAAAATAATATTGCATGTTTGCTGAAAAACACCTGGAATTACATGGTGACCCCCTGTTTGGGAATGCCTCTTGCAAAGTATCAGCCATACTGGCTGATTTCAGTAAAGTGCTGGCCCTTCTGTGAGGCTAAAACTGAGAGACAAACTGTAATGTCCTGCTATCACAACAATATCACATGATACGGTCACCCGGTCAGTATCCAGATGGACTAAGCCCTGGTGACCTTGTTGACAACACCTGAGCCATCAGTGGTCAACACAGGTGACACTAAGACATGTCCAGGTAGCTTCAAGGAATGACCACCCAGTACAGAGGTCCTGACCAAACAGTGGGCTGGGGACAGATAATTGTTTGATTTCAGGGTTCATGTCGTATGAATACAGTACCAGAAATGTTTAGTTGGTACCACCTTTAAAGGATTTTTGCACCTTGAAATTTTTTATGACCAGGAAAGCATGGGCACATTTGTAGACTGTGACACTTGTGCTGTGGACCTGCTTTAATGTCCAGTTGCTGGCTGGTAGCATATGCACGTGACAATGATGGAAGGATCCTGGTGTACGAGTCAATGACTGAATGATCCTCTGTGTACAAGTTAGTTACTGAAGGATCCCCAGTGTACGAGTCAGTTACTGAAGGATCCCGGTGTACGAATCGGTGACTGAAGGATCCCCAGTGTACAAATCAGTTACCGAAGGATCCCCAGTGTACAAATCAGTTTCCGAAGGATCCCCAGTGTACGAGTCAGTGACTGAAGGATCCCCAGTATACAAGTCAGTGAATGAATGATCCCGATGTACTGTGCTGTTAAAACTGAGAATGTCTTGTTATCACAACAATATCACATGATACGGTCACCCAGTCAGTATCCAGATGGACTAAGCCCTGGTGGCCTTGTTGACAACACCTGAACCATCAGTGGTCAACACAGCCCCACAGGTGACACTAGGACATGCCCAGGTAGCTTCAAGGACTGACCACTCAGTACAGAGGTCCTGATACAGTGACCAGACAGTGGGCTGGGACCAGATCATTGTTTGACTTCAGGGTTCATGTATGAATACAGTACCAGCAATCTTGAGGTGGTACCACCTTTAAAGGATTTTTGCATCTTGAAATTTTTTATGACCAGGGAAGCATGGACACATTTGTAGACTGTGACACCTGTGCTGTGGACCTGTTTTAACGTCCAGTTGCTGGCTGGTAGCATATACACGTAACTATGTTGGAAGGATCCCTGGTGTACGAGTCAGTTACTGAATGATCCCCGGTGTACGAGTCAGTGACTGAAGGATCCCTGGTGTGCCAGTCAGTGACTGAAGGATCCTCAGTATGCGAGTCAGTTACTGAAGGATCCTGGTGTATGAGTCAGTGACTGAAGGATCCCCGGTTTACGAGTCAGTGACTGAAGGATCCCCAGTGAATGGAGACAGAATCCAGTTGGGTTGGGTAACAAATGACGTGGAGCGCCTTCCATGTTTATTTTCTCGAAAACAAAATGGTAGGATTTGACGAAAACGTTACAGCAGGTCGACGACAAGACAAACATCGAAGTGTAGTTTTTATTCAAACCAAATCGTAATCTTGCGCACAATGGGGAACTCTCTGCCTCACTTTTACCATTGATTGCAACAGGAAGAACAATAGTCAATAGTCAATAGTTGTTTGATGCTGATTCAGCATCAAACAGCAACACATAGAAACTGACATGGTGCATTTTATAAATAAACTAGCTCTAGTATTCAATCAAGCTCTTGACAGGTTGCACAGTGAATCTCACTTGAAACAGTGTTTAATTATTTAAGCCAACCTCTTGAGCGAAATGTCACCATATTAAGCCACGATAATACAGCCCTTTTAGGGGAAGAAACAAAATATTTATGCCACACATTATATGTTCCTCCATTGTTACTGTATACAATGTTACAAACAGTACACAAAATTTACTAAATAATGATTTTTAATAATATTATTGGCCTACTTTTTTATATTTAAGGGAGTCACTGGGAACATGTCACAGTAGATTACTATTCAAAATCAGCTGTAAAATTCCTGTCACGGACTTATAAATTCACAGAAGTAGACCTAGTGCTGTATCAACAACAAACATTAACAAATCTGCTGCTTTAAATATCAGTTAAATAGTACAAAAAGGAACAACTGTCATTTCCCCTCAAGTACCTCAATTCAACTGTCATTTCCCCTCAAGTACCTCAATTCAACTGTCATTTCCCCTCAAGTACCTCAATTCAACTGTCATTTCCCCTCAAGTACCTCAATTCAACATAAGGTTTTTTGCATTAGCTGGCAGCTTATGGAATGAAGCTTCCTTGAGCAAGGCGCACCTCAAGATTATAATCAGTATTGAATCGTAATCACGGAATATTAGCTTACTCCAACACAGGCTTGTCATGACTACCAGTACAAACTTAAGGCAACAAACCAGGAAGTTTTACTCAAGAAAGGAAACTTCCTTGTGCACAGCACACCTCAAAATTATAATCAGCATTGAATTTTATATTATTTTCAACAAAGGATTGTTGTACCAATCAAAGAACCAGGAAGGTTTACTAATGAATTGAAACTTCCTCATGCAAGATTATATCAACATGGAATTATGACTGACGGAATATTAGTTTATTGCAACACAGGACAGTTGTGTAAGCCAGATCTGATAAGGCCCTGCACTAATGTATAATGAATAAAAAATATCTAACAGGGTATACCAAGGTTAAATGGTCCTTCTGGCAGGCCATTGGAATAATGCTGAGGTCAATGTAAGGGACAGTCCCTGTGCCTCGCTCACTGGTACAAAACTGATTCAATTTGATGTTGCAGATATCATAGTATAGGAAATTTACTGAAAAGGTTAAGTCATGTAATGGCTCCTCATACAGGTACTTCTTTATGCTTGTAGTTTCTGCATGTTAGCACACGTGCACACAATACCTGCCTCTATCTGTTGGCAGACTTGGGGGTCAATTGTCTTGAAAATACCAATTCCTCCTCAGAAATACCACTTCCAAATTTACAATTCCAAAATACCAATTATAATGATCAATTCCATATAAAAATTCCAATATGTGGACTAAGCAACCATAGACTAAAAATTCCAATATTATTACAATTATTTTAACAAAATATTTACTTCATTAAAATTACCTTAACAACAAAAGAATGGTATTATTAACATTATATTAATAAAGATAAATATTATTAAAATTATCCAGACATTCTGGGAGCATTTCTTTCCATTATAAAAGGTACACTATGGATATCCTATATATATAATTCCTATCTACCTAACTGCTGCACCAACATTTCTGACACTCTCAGTGACAAGTTGACAAGACACTATAATGTTTAAGAAACATGCTTGGGATATAAAGCAACCATTTCAAGAAATGTTTTTACAACTGACAGACAGGTCATGAAACTGATAGGGGTCATTTCCCTCTGACCTTCACATACTTGAGTCACTTCCCTTGACACTGACATACTGTACGACACAAGTCAAACTTCCTAAAAATTTACAGCAGACATCTATCAATGTCATGATCTCTATGTCAGTCAGGCATTGCCAAACTAACATAAATACAACTTGACTGGCAACTCAGTTCAGACCAAATGTTTTCTTCAACACATGAAGGGTAGAATACAATGTTTGATAGTTCATTGAAAACATGTTTAAAATGTCCAAATTATTTTTAAATATTCTTTTCCTAGGTTTCTGTCCCAGTGAGACAGACAGACATAGAGAAAGAGCTTTTGTTATTTCCTAAAATGTTCCTACAACAAACAAACAATATATGTGTGCATATTGATAAGCAACATTCCAAGTTTACCTTTTATTTCTACATATTTCAATATGCACCCTTCCATGATAAGACTGGAGGAACAAATTCTAAAAATGTCAACCAGGGAAGCCAAGGACAAAAGTGCCATTGGTAAGTTTTAACATTCTGACATATCTTAAAAATACAAAGTCAAAATATTTTTAAACAATTGTTGTTCACTGAGCAGTCAAGATGTTAGAACATATCAAATTTAAACCATATAACATGATTTTATGATAAACACTTTCAGATGATGTACTTATCAAATGCAATTTTTTTAAAACTTATGCTGCAATACCTCATCAAACATAGATATTTTCCTGAAATTACTCTGCTCTAATGGGCTGCAAAGGTGACTTTATGTGGCCACACCCCTGCCCCTACACCACAACGCCCACATCAAATAACACCCAAACAAACACCTATGTTAATTTACACACACACACATCAAGTGTAAAGTGCAATTAATAAGCCACGAGGCCACACACGATGATTACAGGCAACAGTTACCTTGAATCTATCACATTAGTGCCTCGACATGTACAAAAAGTTGTTTTACAACACTCGCTTAAAATATGATCACTAAATAACCAATTATTAATATGAACAGCACTGCTTGTGCATCAGTCATCTATGTGGCTTTCAGGTTTTTACATGAAATACATTTTTAAAATAACTAGTACTTGAAGAACTGTAGAAAATATCTTTCATTACATTCGCCTTAGTTCATTCGTTCAGTTGCACAAGAGACTGGCTCTTTTTGTCCCAGATGGGATTTCATTGCGACATACTGATACCATACCAAGGGGAACTAAACTTAAAGGTTCAATCCGCACAAAGAAAAGAAACCAAAGCTAAACATCTGACAAAAAATGCAAGACAAGGGTGCGATTTAATCTAAACTCAATTGTCACTGGCTCTTTTTGCCCCAGATGGGATTTCATTGCGACATACTGATACTATACCAAGGGGAACTAAACTTAAAAGGTTCAATCCGCATGAAGAAAAGAAACCAAAGCTAAGAAATAGGCACTCCTTAAGAAATAGGCACTCCTTAAGAAATAGGCACTCCTTAAGCAAGATACAGATCATGATTCAAATTTACTGAAAGGTGTCAGTTAGTCAGACATGGAGACCACAATTATTGGTTGAATGATAAAAACATATGCAGAGAGCGGTGGTCTAAAGGTTAGAGACTTGAGAACATGTTTAACAAACCCAAACAAGAAGGAACAACGGATATCGTTTGGCCAAATGGATGGAGCAGTCAGGTAATTTAGCATGTCTGTACCATGTAGACCTGCATATTCAACAAAATCTTAAGAAAGCTTGATAATATGATAATTTTGCGAGTTTGTTAGATCTACAAGACTACAAGCAACATTGTGCACACTGCACAGCAGGATTCTCAACTTCAAATATTGCTGGTGTCTGACTGAGTGATTACTGATGCCTTACTATGAGCAACTATTGTCACTCAAGTCATAAAAAGGAGGTGCTAATGAAACAAAGGGCATAGTGTCTGGTATCACTGCTGATGTTTCTTTTCCCAAAAAGGTTATTTATTTCATTCATAGTCTGCCTGAATAAATAGTTTCCTTAGAAATAAGGTTATTGGACTTCCTTTTTTTCCTGACACATGATCTACCACACAGACTGCATGTTAACATTTAACATTTCAAGTATATCTGGCACATACGATCCATGACACAGACTGCATGTTAACAGTTAACATTTCAAGTATATCTGGCACATATGATCCACGACACAGACTGCATGTTAACAGTTAACATTTCAAGTATATCTGGCATATACGATCCACGACACAGACTGCATGTTAACAGTTAACATTTCAAGTATATCTGCCACATACGATCCACGACACAGACTGCATGTTAACAGTTAACATTTCAAGTATATCTGGCACATATGATCCACGACACAGACTGCATGTTAACAGTTAACATTTCAAGTATATCTGGCACATATGATCCACGACACAGATTGCATGTTAACAGTTAACATTTCAAGTATATCTGGCATATACGATCCACGACACAGACTGCATGTTAACAGTTAACATTTCAAGTATTTCTGACACATATGATCCACGACACAGACTGCATGTTAACAGTTAACATTTCAAGTATATCTGGCATATACGATCCACGACACAGACTGCATGTTAACAGTTAACATTTCAAGTATATCTGGCACATACGATCCACGACACAGACCGCATGTTAACAGTTAACATTTCAAGTATATCTGGCACATACGATCCACGACACAGTCTGCATGTTAACAGTTAACATTTCAAGTATATCTGGCACATACGATCCACGACACAGACTGCATGTTAACAGTTAACATTTCAAGTATATCTGGCACATATGATCCACGACACAGACTGCATGTTAACAGTTAACATTTCAAGTATATCTGGCACATATGATCCACGACACAGACTGCATGTTAACAGTTAACATTTCAAGTATATCTGGCACATACGATCCACGACACAGACTGCATGTTAACAGTTAACATTTCAAGTATATCTGGCACATATGATCCACGACACAGACAGTTAACATTTCAAGCATGTTTAAATACAAATGGTGTTCTTTGCCACATTATGATACAAAGCACATGGTGTGTAGTGAAACAAACTGTTATAGTTTGGTACATTTTTACACTATGTAGTTTTTACATAACAATTCTCTAAGTACATAGCACTTAGCAGTGAATTGCATAAATTGCTATTATACAACATTTTGGTAGATTTGTTAATCTGAATGACACATTCAACCACAATGTAGTTTGGGCATCTGATATCCAGCAAGTCATTAAGTATTCAAAAGTTTGGTATCTTGGGCATCTGATATCGAGCAAGTCATTGGGTACAAGCACACAAAGATCAGAAAGCATTTTTCTAAAGGAACACCTTTACAAAAACTCAACTGAATTGTGTGATTTATGTATTAACAGTTGAGAGTTTTTCACATAAACCAGAAAATAACATTTAACTACGTTTATCAAAAGAATAAAAAAACTTAATTTTTTCCCCACGTTTTACAATCCCACGTTTTTGCTCTCGTGCAAGTATTTTTATTGGTTTTTACGTCCTGACAAAAACAGAGTTGTCTGTATTTTTCAAATATATCATGTTCCACATATCATGAATTATATTTCTTTCAAGAGCACATCAGACACGTACTAAGAATGAAAGAAGACAAACGTAAAGTGAGTCGCCCACAGACAATTTAGCAGAAAACTGTAGAAAAACGAGAACTGGATTGGAAGACACGGACTGAAGCTAAACAGGTGGCCAAAGACAGAGTGAGCTGGAGAAAGTGCACTGCAATGAGCTGGAGAAAGTGCACTGCAATGAGCTGGAGAAAGTGCACTGCAACGAGCTGGAGAAAGTGCACTGCAACGAGCTGGAGAAAGTGCACTGCAACGAGCTGGAGAAAGTGCACTGCAACGAGCTGGAGAAAGTGCACTGCAACGAGCTGGAGAAAGTGCACTGCAACGAGCTGGAGAAAGTGCACTGCAATGAGCTGGAGAAAGTGCACTGCAACGAGCTGGAGAAAGTGCACTGCAATGAGCTGGAGAAAGTGCACTGCAATGAGCTGGAGAAAGTGCACTGCAACGAGCTGGAGAAAGTGCACTGCAACGAGCTGGAGAAAGTGCACTGCAACGAGCTGGAGAAAGTGCACTGCAACGAGCTGGAGAAAGTGCACTGCAATGAGCTGGAGAAAGTGCACTGCAATGAGCTGGAGAAAGTGCACTGCAATGAGCTGGAGAAAGTGCACTGCAATGAGCTGGAGAAAGTGCACTGCAACGAGCTGGAGAAAGTGCACTGCAACGAGCTGGAGAAAGTGCACTTATAAGCCACGAGGTCCAGAGAAGATAGGTAAAGGTAAGGTAAAGAAAAGAACCATGTTAATGGTAATATAGAGAACCAGAGAGCAAACCTGACAAACTGACATGAGAACTTGATGATTTATTATTAGTAATAAAATACATTCAACAGGATTGACTGTGACCCAGTTTCAAAGAACAGAATTTGGTGTGGTGCACGGTGACATATGTGGTTAGAACATTAGACTCTCAATCGAGAGAACCCGGGTTTGATTCCACTTGCTGCCATTTCAAAGCTTGGCCAATTTCGTTCACTCCACATTGCATCAGTTCACTCAGATGTATAAATGAGTACCTGGCTACAGACAGTTCACTCAGATGTATAAATGAGTTCCTGGCTGTAGACAGTGATGGATATATTTGAACGAACAATATTGCAGTAATTGCAGCATGGCTGAATGCTTCTGAGAGGAATTAACATATCTGTGTGGGGGCCAAGTGTAAAGCGTTTTGAGCAGTTCTACGCACTGGATACAATGCTATATTACATACCTTTACAATGCTATATTACATACCTTTACATTTTATGGGAGGGATGCAAGAATGGCAAACAAATACAAATAGAAACAATATGTAGTACAATGTGCACTATCGATGTTGTTTTCTTTTAAGGTGTTGCAAAACAACCTACCAGCTTCATTTATTCTTATGCAATGTTGACTCTTCCACTATGTTTCAGAATAAACCAATCTTTACTCAGTGACTGAAGTGGGGCATTAGTGGCTAATTAACTTGTTCACAGGAAGAAACAAATAAAGTAAAGTAAAGGTATATTCTTATATAGCGCGGTATCCCATCCGTAGGACCGCTCAAAGCGCTTTACACTTCACCCCCTGGCAGACCTGTTCATTCCAAGGCCATCTCAACTTCAACTGGGAAGCATTCAGCCACGTTGCAATTGCGCGAAGACTATTCGTTCACATATCCACCACTGTCTGTATTGCCAGGTACTCATTTATACAGCTGAGTGAACTGTGGCAACGTGGGGTGATCAAACTTGCCAAAGGTTCGAAGCGACCGCAGTGGGATTTGAAACGGGGTTCTCTCGATTGAGAGTCCGGCCTTCTAACCGGTATGCCATTGCACCCCACAAATAAAATAAACTCAGTGCCTTTGGCTGACACTACACCCCTTGTATGAGATGATTCTGTGGCTGCTGGCAGAGCCCCAACTCTCTCAAAGAAGCATTCACCAAGGTATTGTACACTTATGGCATGATGTTTACACGATAAACACACTTTGTATTCACCTTACTTCCTGGTTGAATCACATTGACGCGGTTTCCAAAGCAACACGATACTAAATACAATCAACGCCCACAACACATACATCAATAACAAAATGTAAATAATGCGATACATCATGTGAACATTTAACTGGCTAGCTTCGTACTAGGATTTTTTATTGATGTCCTGGTTATTCACCTACGGTCAAGTCTATCAAGTTTACAACCGGCTGTCACATTAAAAGTAACTTATATAAAGTGATAAACAAATAGTTACTTGTTTCAGCTACAGCAGAATCAATACAAAATGTTACTAAACAGACACAAGAGTAAACACAGGCATTTCCATTATTTTACTAATACTGTTTTAATCAATCTGTTAACAATCTGTTAACAATTAACTTTCTTTAGAACATTTCAACTCAACAGAGTCTACCCGGAATGACCCACGGGATGTTTTATTGATGTCCTGGTTATTCACCTACGGTCAAGGTTACCATGTTTGCAACAGTTTGTCACAGTAAAAGTAACTTATATCTAGTGACAGACAAATAGTTACTAAACACAGGCATTTCCATTATTTCACAAGTAATGTTTTAATCAATATGTTAACAATCTGTTAACATTCTGTTAACAATTAACTATCTTTAGAACATTTCATCCCAACAGAGTCCAGCCGGAATAACCCTTGTGCATAATATAACACTAACATAAGGTGAAACCATGTGAAATTTAGACAGAAGTGCTATACGTAATTCGCAGTGATCTTTTGCCATACAATGAAACAATGCCAACGCATGGAATCTGATGCTCGTGTTGTGATTTCTGTTTAATATCAGTAAGCTATATCGATGGTATGATGTATTCTTTAATGAAACATGTTTTTTCTGACTGTTTAATTTGAAGTACATGTTGTATTTCAGTCAATAACTAATCCAGCAAAGCATTGAGTTTATACACGGATGCTGTCTAGCAATAAAAATTATGGCATTCTGGGTAACAACTACTCCAAGTTGTTGTACAGCCCAAAGTTAGATAATTGCTATGAGCTTCATTGTGTAAAGTTCTGTAAGTTTAGGCACAACCCAGCAATATAAAAAGAGATGTAGTTGCCTCAATGCAATCAGGTCAGTGGTTTGACATTCCAGTGCTATGTTTTGTTATACACAGAGTAAAGTTACAAGCTCACTGGTCCACAATAGCAGGTCCACTGCGGTCTACGTAGCACTGCTTGGACAGCCAATAGCTGGTCCACTGCGGTCTACGTAGCACTGCTTGGACAGCCAATAGCTGGTCCACTGCGGTCTACGTAGCACTGCTTGGACAGCCATCCGCTGCAGGCACTTTCGCATAATATAAGAAATATAATTTATACAACAGTACTCATGAATTTTTTTTCTATTTATGCAAGAATAATGTATATAGTTTCTCTATTCAATAAGCCATATAATGCGCAATATTATACATAAATCCATAGGAGATATTATATACTGACAGATTCTGACAATATCTGAAATCAGAAACTAGTTTCTGACACTGTGCCATTAAAAAAATACTTTTCTAATTGTCACAAACCTAACCCTTACATGCATGCATTATGCACAAACTACACATTTGTCTCTGACAAAGTTAGATAAGATTACAGTACACCATAAACAATATCTCGTGTACATATAAGTTATGTTGATAACAACTTGCACTTAAATGTTTGTACTTACATAGTATACATGACAGAAACATTTGTGAAAAACTTCAATACAGTCATATTCATACCTGACCTTGTATACAAAACCATCACAATCAGGGAAAAATAAATTACTATAGGTAAAAAACAGTTTATTTTTATTTTACCCATCTGCTGTTAACAGTAAGGTAAGCACATTCTGGTCTGATCTGACTATGTAGTATTTATATATGGATAATTTTACACAACATTAAATGCAGCATCCCGTGTTCAATATTAGTTTATATGTGTACATAGAAAGAGATTTGTGTTTGTAAACTCACACTAATGTAGACCCTAATGACAATAAAACTGCTGGACAGCTGCAATAAAACAATTTAACTTGGATTGGGCAATGAGGAATGATGATGCTTCTACAAACAGATTGACACAGGTGTGTTGGACCAGGACAGGACATTCACACCGCACATGTAATCAGTTAAGATTACTGTTGACATTTATGAATATGATTACTTAGAAAATGAATGCAATCAATTATGATGTCCTTTGAATGTAATTATGTGATTAAAATAATGATTACATTCAAGAATATAACTGATATAATGAAATAAATAAGACCCTCATGTTATTATTATAACCAATGTTATTCAAAACAAACTCAAACACAACATTATAATACAGTCAATCTACATGAATAAGATACAAACTGAAGAGAAAAGTCTGCTTGATTGTAGTTGGGACCTGGGCAACAGAAATGTGCAAGAACATTGTAATTGTAATCATGATTACGATTACATTGGCAATGTAATAGAGAACGATAACTTGGCCTTTTTAACCAGCATAATTGAGTGTGATTGATTACCCCATCTTGTTTGTGGACAATAGACCCATAAACAAGTTGATCCACATATTTTAAACACAATGATGCTTCTCAGAATTCAGAACGTGGCTGGCAGGTTAATATATATATATATATATATATATATATATATATATATATATATATATATATATATATATATATATATATATATATATATATAAACATTACTGCTGCAATGTTTGTCGTTCATGTTATATGTTTGGAATAAGGAAATAAATTTAAATTATCTAGAAATTATTATGTGATACATCCTAAATACAGCTGATCACAGCTAATCTGGAAGGTAGTGAATTAAGAGATCGAGATCACGTAATGAAATAAATAAACAAAGCCATAAATAAAACCCTCATGTGATTATTGTAACCAATGTTATTCAAAAGAAATTCAAACACAGCATTAAAATACAGTCACTGTACATGAATAAGATACAAACTGAAGGTATCACCAGCTCTGTGAAGTGGAACAGTTACAAATAACAACACGCTGAACTGTGAACTGGAAGTTTTGCCAACAAACAACACTAATCAATGATACACTCAACAACAAATTAAATATTAATAACTAAAGCCTCTGATTAATTATTTGATAGTTGCGTTTTCTCTGGTGCACTGTCTGCACAGAGTGGTGGTCTCTATATGTAACCCAAGTGTTCCGAAATACTAATTCATATATTATCTTTCATATTTTTGTTCGATATAACAGTTTTTATTACACTTGATCGTGTCAGAGAAGATCGCATGACATCTTCGAAACAATATAACATGCTGGAAATGACATGTGTCGACGATTTGCTCTGGTACACTGTCACTGAACGTAATTCCAGGTTTTGTTTACAAACAGCAATACCCACAATAAGACAAGAACCAGCATGCTTTCCAACAAAACACTGACGATCGATCATAACTTAACAACCGACTTTGTGCCACGCACGCTGTAGCCGAATGGAACTTACCACACATTATCGTCGATATGCAAGTCTCGCCCGGTCGGTCAACTGCACAGAGCACAAGATGAACTGGAAATGTCTCTACTTGTCCAGTACACCGGTCTTTTGTAGCGGCGAGTTCACGTCACACACACACACACTTCGTGCCACGTATTTCGGGGGGGGGGGGTCAGGTCGATTGAAGCTATTGACATTACGGCTTCTTGACACGGTTGGATTGAAGCGAGTCGCGCTACTGCGTGCTGATTGGCCAGGCGCTGTGACCTGCGGGTCGTCGTGACGTCGGTGGACTTCCTTCTCAGTCACCACGACGCGCGCAAATAAATAACCTTGAACCCAAAACCGCACTTGCCAAGTTAATTTCCTCGGGCGCTTTTCACGTCGTAGTATGGACATGTGTATAGATTGTTATTATCTTCCACGAAGGTTTAGTAAAAAAAGCTTTCCTCACACGTAATCATAATTTTTAAAGTGATCATGAATGTATGCATTATATCCCATTAAATAAACAAGTAAAAACCAACCCGTGTTAAAGGTATGAATCTATAGGTCTGCAAGCATGACTGGCTGATCGACAAGGAAGTGTTCCTTGCGAAATACAATTAATTGCGCAAATGTAGGCCAATATCATGGAGTTATTAAAGACGAAATGCCTGAACGCGGCTGCGAAACGTAGATGATCTAGTACTACTAGAGTGTATGTATCTATCATAGGTCGACACTCAAGGTCAAGGACGGTCAGGGCCGGTGGAAAATAACCACAATTTAATTTGCGGGACTGTGGGTGTGTGTGCGCGTGTGCGTGTGCGTGTGCGTGTGCGTGTGCGTGTGCGTGTGCGTGTGCGTGTGCGTGTGCATGTGCGTGTACATTACGTGCCATGCTACAGTAATATGAAACCTCATGTCCTCAACTTCCTCCCTCCCTCCCTCTCTCCCTCTGCATTCACTGTAGTTATCACTGTCCTGGAATATTTGGAAGAAGGTGGGAATGGAAAAACCAGACACTACTTGTTGCCTATCAAAAAACGTTGACTTCACCGTAACATTAGCGGCCATTGAGCATGCCCTTTAAAGTCTGCTTCCTCTAAACACATTCCAACATGCCAAACTGTGTAACCCCTGCTACAGAGGCAACCAATACAAACGCCCAGCATAAGTATGGAATGCATTCTTTGACAGTGTAGTAGAGCTAGCCGGAAGATTTGAGATTAAGGCGAGCCAGCCGAGAATGATGGTAGACAGAGGCACCATCCGCGAGAACGTGCCCGCTGACATAACCGACACGCTCAGTCAGTATTGGATGAGGGCAATGTTTCTGCCGTTCTTCACTTGCTGCAGGAAATGTACACACGTCTACTATTAGTAGCTCAGAATCGCTACGTCGCCCAGTACCGCACACCACGACAACGGGTGAATTTGACGCCGGAGATGATTACCGAGCAGTACGAGGTGTTCCAAAACGACATACCAGGTAAACTGCGTCAGCTAAAAAATGGATAGGAGATCGTCAATGTCGCTGAAAGACCTAACACACTCGACGACACCATACATGAACTCAACCCTGACCTGTACCCTAACATGTTTATACTGCTGACGCTCCAACGGCAACACGACTTCCTTCCATTACTGCGCGAATACTACTCGTTCATATATCCACCCTTGTTTGTAGCCTACACATTTACAGCTGAGTGAATTGAAGCAACATAGGGTAAAAAAAATTGTCCAAGCTTCGAATCGGTAGCAAGAGGATTCGAAACCGGGCTCTCTCGCTTGAGAGTCCGATGTTCTAATCGCTACATGTCACCCCCCCCCATGTCAACTCACAAAAGGTCATTATCGCAAAAGGTCTGCGTTTGACTGTTGACAGGTGTAATACAATTATTATGGTTGATCTTTAGTACATAAATTATGGTTATCATAATACAAGTTTTCCAATGATTCTGAATTTTACTGTAGTACGGTTACATATATTGCCTCAAAGATTCACTGGCTGTTATAATTGATGGTGTTATTACACGGCGAAGTTTGTAATCACTCTTAATAAACTGCAGAATCCTAGCACATTAAAACTAAATATTTGTCATACAAATATGATATACTGAAGGTTCACATCCACCTTTTACTAGGGGTGGGAGTCGAGCAGGGAGTCATGTGTTCTTTTACAAGGGGTGGGAGTCGAGCAGGGAGTCATGTGTTCTTTTACAAGGGGTGGGAGTCGAGCAGGGAGTCATGTGTTCTTTTACAAGGGGTGGGAGTCGAGCAGGGAGTCATGTGTTCTTTTACAAGGGGTGGGAGTCGAGCAGGGAGTCATGTGTTCTTTTACTAGGGGTGGGAGTCGAGCAGGGAGTCATGTGTTCTTTTACTAGGGGTGGGAGTCGAGCAGGGAGTCATGTGTTCTTTTACTAGGGGTGGGAGTCGAGCAGGGAGTCATGTGTTCTTTTACTAGGGGTGGGAGTCGAGCAGGGAGTCATGTGTTCTTTTACTAGGGGTGGGAGTCGAGCAGGGAGTCATGTGTTCTTTCCATAGCCGGAGGGGCATTCTTTTTTAAGTTTTATTTTGACTTCAAAATGCATCAGGTTGCAAATGTTTACAGTTTGCCTTTAAATGGACTCTCAGACCCCTGTTAGAGTTGTGCTTCCACGTGAATTTATACTTAGCAACGCCCCTGACACCTATCGGTATTATTATTATATTACATATAGTTTAATTACCATTGTATACTTCAACAACGAAAATCTATGTACATAGTTATTGTGACGTAACTGTTGTTTATCACCCATATACATACTGGTAGGCCATCAGTTGCACATGATAAGCATGACCATTCGCAAGTAGAGTTATAGAATAATATCACAGAGATAGACTATGTGTAGGCCTAGTCTATGTTTCTGGAACAGATTTTAAATTGTAAAACAACATTAACTAGAACCAAAAACAGTACACATTAAACATACTACCAATGTTGCCCCCCCCCCCAACCTCCGCGGACAACATGTGTTGTTATTTCGTTGCAGAAAATTTAGTTCGGAACTCGCGTGATTTTAAAATAACAAACCCTGAGTTTTTGCCAGACACAGTGAATAATAAATTAACATTTCGGCCAACTTTTACTGGAATGCATTACTTCTTGTGGGTAAAAATTGCCTTTTGATAACAGTTTGGCTAATTGTGCTGCTGATGTAGCTGTTTCTATGTCAGATATTTAAAAATGTTGCACGGGAACCCTCAATTTGTTTTGACTTTTTATACAGATAATTGATAAACGAACATATTGGACAAGTTTTGCTGAAGTGGTATTACTCCTTGTGGTTCAAATATTGAATATTGTAAAAAGTTAGCCAAAATGTGGTTTTACCGCTATTTAATAAAATATATAAAATAATTAATCTTACCATTTCTGTTATGCGAGTTTGACACATTATGCTTTATATAATACGAACATATCAAATGTTCCAAACAACCTTTAAAACTTAAGGTTTCATAACCAATGACCTGGTTTGACCTCTGACTCTGTCCGTAATTGGCCAACTAGCATGAATGGTTCCAAAGAAGTCGAGTTGGTGTTGGACAGATCAACCACGCATCGGTTGAAGTGTAAAGCGCTTTGTGCGACCCTGCGGACTGGATACTGTGTTATATAAGAAGTTAGGCCCTTCCTTTTATCATTAGACAATTTGTGGCCAGCTAAAGCTCTTATTTGGCATAGAGTAGAAAAAATTGTGCAACATCCTTGACAACGGTCCTTCATACTGCTAGTGGCTTAATTAATTTCTACAAATTAAACTAGTGTTTGCTGTAACCAGATAGCCTAGCTGTTACACGATATACGTATCTCCAGATGTGTTATTTGATTTTATTTGGTAACGCCTTGTTGTAACTGAGGCCGCCTAGTGACTATTAATTACACTTAATTCAGACGTACAATTGGATCTAGTAATCAATTGGCTGTGTTACCAGCATGGCGCATTTGGGGGGGGGGTATTGGCTGTGATACCAGCATGGCGCATTTGGGGGGTATTGGCTGTGATACCAGCATGGCGCATTTGGGGGGGTATTGGCTGTGATACCAGTATGGCGCATTTCGGGGGTATTTGGCTGTGCTACCAGCATGGCGCATTTAGGAGGTATTGGCTGTGATACCAGCATGGCGCATTTGGGGGTTATTGGCTGTGCTACCAGCATGGCGCATTTGGGGGGTATTGGCTGTGATACCAGCATGGCGCACTTCGGGGGTATTGGCTGTGATACCAGTATGGCGTATTTGGGGGGGTATTGGCTGTGATACCAGTATGGCGCATTTCGGGGGTATTGGCTGTGCTACCAGCATGGCGCATTTGGGGTTATTGGCTGTGATACCAACATGGCGCATTTGGGGAGTATTGACTGTGATACCAGTATGGCGCATTTGGGGGTATTGGCTGTGCTACCAGCATGGCGCATTTGGGGGTACTGGCTGTGATACCAGCATGGCGCATTTGGGGGTATTGGCTGTGATACCAGCATGGCGCATTTGGGGGTATTGGCTGTGATACCAGTATGGCGCATTTCGGGGTATTTGGCTGTGCTACCAGCATGGCGCATTTAGGGGTATTGGCTGTGATACCAGCATAGTGCATTTGGGGGTATTGCTGTGATACCAGCATGGCGCATTTGGGGGTATTGGCTGTGATACCAGCATGGCGCATTTGGGGGTTATTGGCTGTGCTACCAGCATGGCGCATTTGGGGGTATTGGCTGTGATACCAGCATGGCGCACTTGGGGGTATTGGCTGTGATACCAGCATGGCGTATTTGGGGGTATTGGCTGTGATACCAGTATGGCGCATTTCGGGGTATTGGCTGTGCTACCAACATGGCGCATTTGGGGGTATTGGCTGTGATACCAACATGGCGCATTTGGGGGTATTGGCTGTGATACCAGTATGGCGCATTTCGGGGTAATTGCGTGTGGTACCAGCATGGCTGATACCAGCATAGTGCATTTGGGGGGTATTGCTGTGATACCAGCATGGCGCATTTGGGGGGTATTGGCTGTGATACCAGCATGGCGCATTTGGGGGTTATTGGCTGTGCTACCAGCATGGCGCATTTGGGGGGTATTGGCTGTGATACCAGCATGGCGCACTTGGGGGTATTGGCTGTGATACCAGCATGGCGTATTTGGCGGGGTATTGGCTGTGATACCAGTATGGCGCATTTCGGGGGTATTGGCTGTGCTACCAACATGGCGCATTTGGGGGTATTGGCTGTGATACCAACATGGCGCATTTGGGGGGTATTGACTGTGATACCAGTATGGCGCATTTGGGGGTATTGGCTGTGATACCAGCATGACGCATTTGGGGGGTATTGGCTGTGATACCAGCATAGTGCATTTGGGGGTATTGGCTGCGATACCAGCAAGGTGCATTTGGGGGGTATTGCTGTGATACCAGCAAGGCGCATTTGTGGGGTATTGGCTGTGATACCAACATGGCGCATTTGGGGGGTATTGACTGTGATACCAGTATGGCGCATTTGGGGGTATTGGCTGTGGTACCAGCATGACGCATTTGGGGGGTATTGGCTGTGATACCAGCATGGTGCATTTGGGGGGTATTGGCTGTGATACCAGCAAGGTGCATTTGGGGGGTATTGCTGTGATACCAGCATGGCGCATTTGGGGGGGTATTGACTGTGATACCAGTATGGCGCATTTGGGGATATTGGCTGTGATACCAACATGGCGCATTTGGGGAGTATTGACTGTGATACCAGTATGGCGCATTTGGGGGTATTGGCTGTGCTACCAGCATGGCGCATTTGGGGGGTATTGGCTGTGATACCAGCATGGCGCATTTGGGGGGGGGTATTGGCTGTGATACCAGTATGGCGCATTTCGGGGGTATTTGGCTGTGCTACCAGCATGGCGCATTTAGGGGGTATTGACTGTGATACCAGCATAGTGCATTTGGGGGGTATTGCTGTGATACCAGCATGGCGCATTTGGGGGGTATTGGCTGTGATACCAGCATGGCGCATTTGGGGGTTATTGGCTGTGCTACCAGCATGGCGCATTTGGGGGGTATTGGCTGTGATACCAGCATGGCGCAGTTGGGGGGTATTGGCTGTGATACCAGCATGGCGTATTTGGGGGTATTGGCTGTGATACCAGTATGGCGCATTTCGGGGGTATTGGCTGTGCTACCAACATGGCGCATTTGGGGGTATTGGCTGTGATACCAACATGGCGCATTTGGGGGGTATTGACTGTGATACCAGTATGGCGCATTTGGGGGTATTGGCTGTGATACCAGCATGACGCATTTGGGGGGTATTGGCTGTGATACCAGCATAGTGCATTTGGGGGGTATTGGCTGCGATACCAGCAAGGTGCATTTGGGGGGTATTGCTGTGATACCAGCAAGGCGCATTTGGGGGGTATTGGCTGTGATACCAACATGGCGCATTTGGGGGGTATTGACTGTGATACCAGTATGGCGCATTTGGGGGTATTGGCTGTGATACCAGCATGACGCATTTGGGGGGTATTGGCTGTGATACCAGCATGGTGCATTTGGGGGGTATTGGCTGTGATACCAGCAAGGTGCATTTGGGGGGTATTGCTGTGATACCAGCATGGCGCATTTGGGGGGGTATTGACTGTGATACCAATATGGCGCATTTGGGGGTATTGGCTGTGATACCAGCATGGCGCATTTGGGGGGTATTGACTGTGATACCAGTATGGCGCATTTGGGGGTATTGGCTGTGATACCAGCAAGGCGCATTTGGGGGGTATTGACTGTGATACCAGTATGGCGCATTTCGGGGGTATTGGCTGTGCTACCAGCATGGCGCATTTGGGGTTATTGGCTGTGATACCAACATGGCGCATTTGGGGAGTATTGACTGTGATACCAGTATGGCGCATTTGGGGGTATTGGCTGTGCTACCAGCATGGCGCATTTGGGGGTATTGGCTGTGATACCAGCATGGCGCATTTGGGGGTATTGGCTGTGATACCAGTATGGCGCATTTCGGGGTATTTGGCTGTGCTACCAGCATGGCGCATTTAGGGGATATTGGCTGTGATACCAGCATAGTGCATTTGGGGGGTATTGCTGTGATACCAGCATGGCGCATTTGGGGGGTATTGGCTGTGATACCAGCATGGCGCATTTGGGGGTTATTGGCTGTGCTACCAGCATGGCGCATTTGGGGGGTATTGGCTGTGATACCAGCATGGCGCACTTGGGGGGTATTGGCTGTGATACCAGCATGGCGTATTTGGGGGGGTATTGGCTGTGATACCAGTATGGCGCATTTCGGGGGTATTGGCTGTGCTACCAGCATGGCGCATTTGGGGGTATTGGCTGTGATACCAACATGGCGCATTTGGGGGGTATTGACTGTGATACCAGTATGGCGCATTTGGGGGTATTGGCTGTGATACCAGCATGACGCATTTGGGGGGTATTGGCTGTGATACCAGCATAGTGCATTTGGGGGGTATTGGCTGTGATACCAGCAAGGTGCATTTGGGGGGTTTTGCTGTGATACCAGCAAGGCGCATTTGGGGGGTATTGGCTGTGATACCAACATGGCGCATTTGGGGGGTATTGACTGTGATACCAGTATGGCGCATTTGGGGGTATTGGCTGTGATACCAGCATGATGCATTTGGGGGGTATTGGCTGTGATACCAGCATGGTGCATTTGGGGGGTATTGGCTGTGATACCAGCAAGGTGCATTTGGGGGGTATTGCTGTGATACCAACATGGCGCATTTGGGGGGGTATTGACTGTGATACCAGTATGGCGCATTTGGGGATATTGGCTGTGATACCAGCATGGCGCATTTGGGGGGTATTGACTGTGATACCAGTATGGCGCATTTGGGGGTATTGGCTGTGATACCAGCATGGCGCATTTGGGAGGTATTGACTGTGATACCAGCATGGCGCATTTGGGGGTATTGGCTGTGATACCAGCATGGCGCATGGAGGGTATTGGCTGTGATATCAGCATGGCGCATTTGGGGGTATTGGCTGTGATACCAGCATGGCGCATGGGGGGTATTGGGCCATGACCCCCATTTGTTTATTTTTTTTTATTTTGCACCGCTACACAGCAGCACGGTAAGCTAATGCCCCCTTATTTGGCCTCCCCTTTGCGAGATCCGAGATATGTGTTAGGCCTAATCTGCACATCTTTATTTTGTCTTATTAAAATCCTATAATTTTCGTCAAGGCATTTATCAATTTCAATTGCATACAATTGCATTGTGGATCGATTTGTGTTGACACATTGTCTAGAAACACAATATTCTAACGTTAGTTTTTTTTAACTAAGATTATTACGTTACTCAAGTGTACAGTTGCAATGCCGTAACAAGTCGTACGCAAGATGTAACAAGTCGTACCCAAAGATGTAACAAGTCGTACGCAACGATGTAACAAGTCGTACGCAACGATGTAACAAGTCGTACGCAAAGATGTAACAAGTCGTACGCAACGATGGCGATGCCCTGACTTTGGCAAGTTATAATTTTAAACTAGCAAGTCACGTCTCAAGTCATGCAATGACCTAGCTGCAAGTCTCAAGTTCAAATCCAAGTCAAATCTCGAGTCATCTCCCTGAATTCAAAGTCACCAGGGTTCACCAAAAGCCAAGGTTGTTGTGGTTTGTGTGTGGTAATTTTTAGTGAGACATTTAGGCGGATGCTTCCCGGCCACTACATTAGCCTCAAGTCTCAAGTAGTTCTACTCCAAACAGTATAATCCTTCTAACGCAGCAGTTTATGGTGGTCTGTGCGCGCATGCGCTGTGGGTGATACATATACAACAACTAAACATCTAAGCTCATAACGTCACTGTCATGTCATAACGTCATTGTCACGTCATAACGTCACTGTCACGTCATAACGTCATTGTCATGTCATAACGTCACTGTCACGTCATAACGTCACTGTCACGTCATAACGTCACTGTCACGCCTCACACGCCATTGATAGTTCTCACACACTAGTTTAGTTTAATGTTTAGGTAAAGTTTTGAATAAGTAGGTTTGTGTGTGGAAACTGTCCGTCTCGCCTCACACTTCATACAGACAGCTTCCACACCCTAGTTTAAGTAAATGTTAGTTGAACATTTTTAATAGGTTTAGTTGGGTGTATGGAAACTGTCGCTGTCATGTCTTACACTTCATAGACAGCTTCCACACCCTAGTTTAAGTAAATGTTAGTTCAACATTTTTAATAGGTTTAGTTGGGTGTATGGAAACTGTCGCTGTCATACCTCACACTTTATAGACAGCTTCCACACACTAGTTTTAAGTAAATGTCAGTTGAACATTTTTAATAGGTTTAGTTGGGTGTATGGAAACTGTCGCTGTCAGGTCTCACACTTTATAGACAGTCTCCACACATTAGTTTTAAGTAAATGTTAGTTGAACATTTTTAATAGGTTTAGTTAGCTTTGGTGTTTCGGCTAAGTATGTAATTGTTACTCAGTCGTTAGTCGTTCTCGAAAGAAAGTCCAGTTTATGTATATAAAGATCATAATAAGTAGGCATACTTCATATTCGGCCTCTTACAACAGTTTAACGTGGTCTCGATTTGTGCACGTTTGAGCCACCAGACTCGTTGGCAAGTGTCGAATTGATAAGTCACAAACTGCCAGTCAAGTGAAGACTCAAGTCTACCAATAGTCTGCTTTACTGCAGGCTGTACTGTTGGAAGTTAGCTACAGCTACGGCGTTACTGTCGCCCATACTGCCTGGTCGAGATCGGCGCCTCTCACGCGCCCGACGAGGAATTAAGGAGCGGCGGCTGCGGGAGTTAGAATCAGCGGGTTAGAGACTATAGCACTCTAGCTGAGAGTCCACGA
Source organism: Lamellibrachia satsuma (assembly GCA_033239005.1). Classification (NCBI taxonomy): domain Eukaryota; kingdom Metazoa; phylum Annelida; class Polychaeta; order Sabellida; family Siboglinidae; genus Lamellibrachia; species Lamellibrachia satsuma. The sequence goes on from BSQZ01000033.1 coordinate 3,221,054, forward strand.
TAGGTTACACATTTATGCCCGGTGTGGAATCTTTAACTTCTCATGGCGTAGACACCAGGTAGAAGGGACTTTGTTTTCCCTTTCCTTCGGGGGTTTCAAGGCTCTTTTGGCTATTTTTTTTATCCTCTTTCGCAACGCGTGGCCGATCCATCTCCATCTTCTTGTGGTGAGCAAGTCATCTACATATTGATACGATAACTTTGGGGGCAGTCTGGCAGTATCTCCTCCCAGCCCAGGTGTCGAGGTTCACTCGTCTCTTTCTATAGACTAGCATATGTTCCTTTGTCTCCTTAATTTTGGACCATGTAGAAGGGACCGGCTTTTACTGTCTCAAGCCAATGACCTCCAAGTCAAGTCTCGATTCATCTCCCTGAATTCCAAGTCAAGTCGCAATTGGCGCCACTAGTGGGAATTTTGAACCGCATAAGTCTACAAAATTATCCAACAGGTGGCAGCATTGATACGCCATTGTCACATAATTTGGTAGACGAAGGACAAATATCTATTGGTAATATAAGTTTTTACTTAATATGTTAATACTCGAAATATACCGGCACAATCTCGCAACTTATCAATATCAATTTAGTCTCATATTATAAATCATATGCATTTGGATGTAACAAGTTTCCAATAAGTAGCGTCTCTCAAAGACATGAGCTATGCAATCCCCGATAGTATAGTGGTGAGTATCCCCGCCTGTCACGCGGGAGACCGGGGTTCAATTCCCCGTCGAGGAGAGCTTACTTTTTTAAAGTTTTCTTATATTTAAAAACATGCATTTCGCTTACTAATATATCTAATAGGCAAATTTATCGCTGAACATAGATTTTTTTCTCCAAATCATGCAAAAATAAAAACTGTAAGTCTTCGTACTTAAAGAAGGCAGTAGAACCAGAAGACACAAAGCAGCATTAGTTAAGGAACAGTTGTAGGTCGGACATGAGAAAGTACTAATTGTCACATAACGTGATAAATGAATGGAACAAACTGTCAAATGATTGTGTTAATGCTAGTAGTGTGAATATGTTTAAAAATAGAATTGACATTGATAAGGGCTGACTATACATAGATTATAACATTATTGGACTCTCGATAAACCAAAGGCTTCCTTGTCCACTTGCCATCTGGAACGTGTAGTGTAGGATGTCAATCTTGTTAAATAAATAAATAAAGTTCTTTGATGGACCAGTTTCTAGCTTACGCTAATCACTGCGCGTACAAGCTAAACGTCCCTTAAAATAAATAAATAAAGTAATTAATTAATTAAAACGTCATCACAGAAAAGCATACAAAGTCCTCCGCGACAATGGTTATAGTAATAAAAAAACAGTATTTCACACATTGCCATATGCACATTTGAAGAAATTAGTATTTAGTTTGCGCTTAAATAATGTCAATGAAGGTGCGTCACGGAGGAAAAGTGGCAATGTGTTCCAATGTGCGGGGCCTGTTGTTCGAAAACCACGTCTGCCAATGGACTTGGTCACTGGTGGGACAGTTAGCTGCAGATGGTCGTATAGCTGCAGTAGCCGAGGATGTCTAGTCCTTTGATTTAGCAGCTCAGTAAGACAGGCAAGTGCCAGATCATCCATAATATAATATATATATATATATATATATATATATATATATATATATATATATATATATATATATATATATATATATATATATATATATATATATATATATATATATATATATATATATATATATATATATATATATATATATATATATATATATATATATATATATATATATATATATATATATATATACATACATACATACATACATACATATATACGGTAATTTCTCGCGAAACGTTCACAAACGTTTTTCAGGACCATTGCTCCTTCAATAAACTGAGTAGACAGTTGTGATCAGGTCATACGTATGCGTCTTGATTAGGACTGTTTGGGGAACCCTACTTCTATGTATGTACCATGAAAACGCTGAGCCCTGTCTCCAATAAATGGGTAATTTTTGCTCCTTTTTATGCAATATTTATACGATGACGTCTTTAAAACAGTTTTGATTATTCGAACCACCTATATATGACATACAGTTAATAGTTAGCTATAATGGCATATATTTCGGGAATTACTAACAACAATATTAAAATTTCTGGTCAAATCCCTGAATTTTCCTGATTATTTTATGTTTAACAAGATTTAACAAGATTTGCCATCCAAGCCAAAGGCCCAGATGGCAAGTGGACAAGGAAGCCATTGGCTTATCGAGAGTCCAACAATGTTCACCTACTTATAACCCGCCCTTCTGATATATGTGTCAACCTTGTTTTTAAACATATTCACGCTGCTAGCAGTTACACAATCTGTAGACAGTTTGTTCCATTCATTTACTGTCCTCTGTGAGAACGAGTGCTTCCTGATGTCCAATCTACATTGATCCTTTACTAATTTTACCTCATGTCCTCTAGTTCTGCTATCCTTCTTGAGTGAGAAAAACATATTTCTATCAATATTTTCATACCCATTCAATATCTTAAAAACTTCAATCTGATCTCCTCTTAACCTCCTTGTCTCTAGAGTTGTTAAACCACATTCTTTCAGGCGTTCTTCATAACTAAGGTCTCTAAGTTCTGGAATCATTTTAGTTGCTCTCCTTTGTATGCGTTCAAGCGTATCTATATCCTTCTTACGATATGGTCTCCATGCTTGTATACAGTATTCTAAATGAGGTCTAACTATTGCTTTATAAAGAGGTATAATTAACTTTTTTCCCTTGTATGTTATGTTTCTTCTAATCAATCCAAGAATTTGATTACCCTTTGAAGCTGCAATACCACACTGCTCTGAAACTTTCATATCAGCGCTTATTGTAACTCCTAAGTCCTTTTCTTTTACAGTAGTACCAAGAACAGTAGCTCCCATTTTATAGTTTACATTCAAGTTCCCATGTCCTGTATGTAGGCATTTACATTTCCCAAAATTGAACAGCATCTGCCATTTCTCAGACCATTTCACTAATCTGTCTAGATCGTTTTGTAAATGTTGTTTATCACCATCAGTATTAACCTTTCTAAACAGTTTTGTGTCGTCCGCAAATTTCAGTACGTTACTTGTTATACTGTCGTCCAAGTCATTGATATAAATTAAGAATAATATAGGTCCTAATACTGATCCTTGAGGTACCCCACTCAAAACCGATTTCCAATTTGAAACTTCGCCATCTACTACAACTCGTTGTCTTCTGTCAGTCAGCCATTGTTCTATCCAGTCAGTTATGCTATCCCCGATACCATGGGCTTTTAATTTAAGTAGCAATCTTTGATGTGGCACTTTGTCAAAAGCTTTCTGAAAATCTAAGTAGATAATATCTACTGGCGATCCCTCGTCTATCCACTTAGTGATTTCTTCCAAAAACATAACACATTTGTTAAGCATGACCTCGCTTTAAGGAATCCATGTTGAGATGAATTTAATAATTTATGCTTAACGAGGAAGTCCACCATATGGTCTTTAATTAACCTTTCTAATAATTTACAAATCACTGACGTTAAACTCACTGGTCTGTAATTCTCTGACTTATTTCTCGAACCCTTTTTAAATAATGGTATGATGTTTGCTTCTTTCCATTCAAACGGAACAACTCCCTCTTTTAATGACAAGTTGAATACTCTTGCAAGTGGTATACTGATTTGATCTACTGTTTCCATTAGTAATTTTGGAGGAATCCCATCCACTCCTGGTGATTTGTTATCCTTCATTGCCTTTATTTTCTTAGCTACCAATTCTGGAGTTACAACTAACGGTCCTAAATAGTCAGATTTAGTCCCCTGAAATTTAGCATCAGCAACTGGTAATGAACTAATATCTTCTTTTGTAAACACTGAACTGAAGTAACCATTTAGGTCTTCCGCCATTAAAAACCCCTGTGATATTATATTTCCAGCACTGTCTTCTAGAGGTCCAACCTTGTCTTGTACGTTTTGTTTACTCCTGACATATGCATAAAAACTCTTGCTGTCAGTTTTTATGTTACATGCCAGTTTTTGCTCATAGCTTCTTTTAGATTGTCTGATTTCAGTTGTAGCTGCATTAAGTGCCTCTTTGTATTTTGCATAGTCTTCTTCCTTTCTGGTACGCCTATAAACCCTCCACATAGTTTGTTTTAGCATTATTTTTCTAATTGCCTCTTTTGACACGTGTTTCTTTCTACACCGTTTTCCTTGTTTTCGGAAGGGAACAAATTTATCAATGATACTCTCAATTTCATATTTTAGAATATTCCAACATTCAATTGCAGTCTTATTCATCAGCATGTTATTCCAATCTAGCTGTGCTAAGTATTTTCTCATATCTTTGTAGTTACCTTTGTGGAAGTTTCTCTTGTACGTTTTCTTATTTTTACTTTCTGATTTTACATTGATGTCAAAATGTATTTGATTATGGTCACTATTACCCAATGGTTCAAATATTTTTACATTGTCCACTAATTCTTTCTGTGATGACAAAACTATATCTAATACATTTTCTCCCCTGGTTGGTTCTAGTACGTGCTGAGTAAGAAAGCTATCCTGGATTAAACATAGAAATTGTTGATCATCAATCCCTGTGCTCTCTAGAGAATTCCATTGTATGTGTCCATGGTTAAAATCTCCCATTATGATACATTCCCCTTTACTAACTTCCTTTATAGCGTTTTTTATTTTTGTGTTGTCCTCTTCGTTTATGTTTGGACTTCGGTAAACTAATCCAACAGTTAATTTTGAATTTCCTGAAACAATTTTGCACCAAACAGCTTCATCGCAATCTGCTTCCCTTTCTAGTTTCATTTCATAAGCCTGAATAGATTCTTTAACATATAAAATAACTCCCCCGCCCCTTCTTCCTATTCGATCTTTCCTAAACATTACGTTGGGGAAGTTTTTGTGAAACCGTACGTCACACTACTTCATACAGGCAAATGCAGTACAAAATATCACGAACTAACATGGATTTCTCATAGACCGTGATGCTTCAGCTGGATACTTTGGATATGCAGTGTTTTACATTAAAATCATTGGATAATAACTTGTGGGAGGTCCCAAAACCGATTTGGGGAAGTTTTATAATGCAACCGTACGTCGCACATTTGCAGATATGTAATGAGAAGAGTTCAGTGCATTAGTGAGAACTAATAATAAATCAATAACATACGTCAAGCCAGGGCGTTTTTTATTGAATTTTCACTGGGGGGGCAATGTCCTAAAAGGGCACTCCAAATGGTTAAAAAGGGCAGCTTACGCATTATTAATGATTATTTACATAACCCTTAGGGATGTATGAAAGCTTTATATTTATATATATATATATATATATATATATATATATATATATATATATATATATATATATATATATATATATATATATATATATATATATATATCAATATCTCTTTTATCCATATGGTTGCACACTGACGACTGCATCTCGGTATAAAATTAATGTTACACATATATCCCAGAAACAGCGACATGCTCTAGACTCTAGACATAAATATACTGAAGATATAGGCAGAAAAGAGAATAATACAAAACATATATGCCACGTCTATCAATGAAATGGTTGGCTAAGTACATAACAAATCAAAATATAAAAAATACGTAGTTCCAAAACTGACATGTGCAAATGTTGATTACATTTTATGTTAATATGTGCACCACCAACTTTTGAGTAACAATTTTCTAAAGTTGATGTCCCTGCTGACCGCCAACTTTCCATCTCACATGTAGAACACCATCAACTACTCATACATTTTAAAGATTATTTGTTTAGTATGTATACAATATGCTTATTTGAGTTACAATGCTTAAAATTTCGATTTCTCAAAGATGCGGAGAATGAATTGGCTAGGTTACTGCCTTAATCAAAATCTACCCTGACAGGTTTATGGCTGTTATGCTGTTTGTATCATCTTACCTACAAGAGGGATTATTATTAAAATGTGATTATTTTGTGATATTTGATAAACGTTTCCAATTGCATTTGTTGGACACTACACACACTTTGCCAGGTTTATTTATTATTTGAACAAAAAACAGCCGACTGAAAGGTTGTTGATACATCGTTAATCCCCGCCCGCTCGCTCTCGACCAGTGGTAATAGCGAATGGGCGAGGTTTAGTCTCGCCTGTGCTATACCGGGTACTTTTCGCAATTTCGCGGCCAGGACACCGGTTTATGTTAACAGCTATTTCAACATCACTGTAAAGAACTGGATTACACGTGGCTCAATCGTGTAAAATGTGATGGTATGTCTTGTTGAATTATACACAATTGAAACAAACAGTAACATGCAGGTACACATATACATAATCATTAGCTATTCTAGAACAGGAACACTGACGTCATAAGTAAACACTTCTATGGCTATGGTATGGCTATGCCAAAGCACGTTTTCAGTTCTTCGCATGAACTGTATGAAGAAGCCATTCGGCAATACGTCACTGTTATTGCTATGATGCTATTACATTCCCATATCAATAAATTGATCTTTTGTAGACATATTGCTCTTCTTTAACTTTGGAACTTTTTTGATTTTGCCACCAATGAAAATTAAATAAAACACACTAACAAAAAGAATACAAATTAAGACCTACATTAATACAAGGGGCTGGTTAATGAGAATGGGGGCACGCATTGGGGGGGGCAAGTTGGTTTGACTGGGGGGGGGGGCAATTGAAAGGGCTGGGGGGGCATTGCCCCCCCACTTTGTATGTTAAAAAACGCCCTGCGTCAAGCTAAATAGTTGTCAGTGGTCTAATGTGTAAAGACATTTTCCTACGTCTAATGACACTTTTTATGGGCCTTGTATCCGTATGTCGCCCGACACCACCTGAAACCGTCCGTCGGCAACAACTGCTACGTGGCGATTTAGCCGGAGCTACTCCCTCCCGAAGTGATCTTCGTGGGAATTAAATCGACGGCAAACTTACAATAAGGAAGCCAGTTTTGCCAAAGACCCAAAGAACACATTTGGTAAGTGTCTTTTTGAATATATGTTTCTACAAGTTTCTATGAATGTCTTATTAATGTTATTAATGTCTAGACGTTTCTATGAATGTCTTATTAATGTTATTAAAGTCTAGTATAGTGAATGCATTGGTAATTTTCGCTGAATTAATATGTGCGCTTCGTCGTCAGGAGCAACAGTGCGCGGCTTACAGTGTTTATGATCCTACTTGGAGATGACAGACGGTTTCAGGCGACTTACGAGTGTAGCATTATCGAGATATATCGACTGGAGCCGTTTGATAGCCATATTATATTTCTAAATAATGGTTTTATTTGCATAATGGATATGCTAAATATGTAGCGTGTCATTAAAATAAAATAACAACCGTTTTCATATAAAATTTCATATACATAAAAGAAACGATTGATGAAAATTTGAAGCAAATGTTGCAAAGTATCATATACTTGTATTCGTCTACATTTACAATATTAGTGGCCTAAGCCACTATTATATGCCATATGCGTTGGCAAACTTTATTTCTACAGAATATATAACACTTTAACCAGTTTAGACGGGTGTGCGACGCATGGTTTCGGGCGACGTACGGTTTCACTATTTTAGTGATATACTGACCACAGATGTTAAACATGTTTCCAGATATCAGAATGGGTGCCAATCGCCAATTGCCAGGGAATTCCCGAAGATACAGAGAAAGGACCTTGAGTGGAAGAGAAAGGACCCCGAGTGGAAGAGAAAGGACCCCGAGTGGAAGAGAAAGGACCCCGAGTGGAAGAGAAAGGACCCCGATTGGACGAGAAAGGACCCCGAGTGGAAGATAAAGGACCCCGAGTGGTAGAGAAAGGACCCCGAGTGGAAGAGAAAGGACCCCGAGTGCAAGAGCAGTCGTAGCAGCAACGCCAGTAGGACTATCGTGATCGCTAGTGTGACGTAACACACCACGCCTCTTACTTGGCGTGGCTGGCAGACGTTGTGGTTCTCTCGCACATTCTACAAGAGCCTAGGAGTGGCCTCTGCAAGGAACTATATAAGAAACGCCGAGCCCACGGTAGGGGGTAGTAAGAAGCGACGCAGACGAAGGTGCGACCTGTGATGTATTAAACAGATTCCCCGATGTCACAATACCGGAACCACACAATAGGTGTCCTTGTAGCCAAATTTCCAGCTCTGTTTGGCCTTTAATCTTCGTGGACCTGGTTGGAGGCCAGCTATGGGAAAGATCCATGCGACAGTAAAGGAGAAGGCAGACGGGATAATAGCACACAGCTGCCAGGCAGTCCGGTCTAGCGAAACAACTATGACCTTCCTGGAAGTCAGCCAAAGATACGAAACGTGGAATGTGCCAGCAGTCCGTGGCATAATTAAATACCTTACACGCTATGGCCCCAACACCAGTCCTGAATATATGTGCCACGCCCCGCTTCAAAAAGTGCAGCTATGACAAGGGAGGAGAGTTCCATCCAACATGTCCAGGCGGGAGAGAATGCAACCGGCGACGAAGCAAGCGGTGAAGGATGAGAAAGAGAGGTGGTTTCAAAGAGGGATGACACTATGTAATCAAACAAAGTTCTATCAGTTCTGAGGTGCATTTCTTTCATATGACACTATGTAATCAAACACATTGGATCGTAACTACACTAAAGCACCTTTGACTATTACGTAATGATTTTTGACGCATGAATACATTTCGAGTCACATCATGGCTTTGACAATTCACAAACTCACTCTTAATTAATGAGGTTTCCAAAGGTTGGCAGCCTAGTGAAAATAATAAGAATATGATATAATCACATAAAGAACTAACAAAGTATCCAGTTACGTATACAAAAAACGCTAAAGCTAGATGAAATTTGATCAGCGGTCTCCGAAGTAATATACGTTATTCTACTGGAAATTAAATTATGTGAAACCGTACGTATGCAGTTCTAAACTGTCTACGAACTGATAGCAATAACTCCACTATAAATAAAGGGTATCCAGTTGAAAAGCCCAAGTTATGTTCTTTTCAATGAATACCTTTCCCTTGTAATGGCATCTTATAATATGACGTCACGTTTAAAAAGCCATCACAGTCGGACAGTGCAAATGACTTCAACGTTAGCCGAAACAGAGAACAAATTTGACAACTACGTCTTACTGAGTCCCAAGCACAAATATATTATTGTACATGTATATAACGTGAAATATCACAAGTAATTATATACAAAATAAGAGTAATGACTTTTTCAAACTACAAGGAACTGTGTGCAGACGTACGGTTTCAGATCTTATGTATTTACAACTACTCACAAATTCACATAGCTGTCAAATGCTCAATTTTAGGAGTTAGTCGGTCAAATTGTATTTCCCAATTAGCTCAATATTGTCTCTTCATATGACAAAAAGTACGAAGTTATACGAATACGTCTATTTTTACTCCATCTGACCCCAAATGTGAACGTTTCGTTTGACCATACATACATACATACATACATACATACATGCCAAGCAACATTCTAATCAAATTTAAGAACTAGTCTTCTACAATGACAATAAAGTCATTACCATGGATTATCGGTGGACAGGAACGTTTTTGTGCACTACAGCTAAACAGGTTAATTGTGTTGTAAATATCGATACAGTGATTTAACTGTATCTGCTGTGGAAGGTACTTACTTACTTAATCCTCTTTGTACCTACTGAAGCATAAAGCAGAAACAAGATATATCGACGTATGTTGGTCTGCAGCCTGCATAACACCTTTGTCCCAGCTGAGGTGTATTCCCTGTACTTTGTCCCAGCTGAGGTGTATTCCCTGTACTTTGTCCCAGCTGAGGTGTATTCTCTGTACTTTGTCCCAGCTGAGGTGTATTCTCTGTACTTTGTCCCAGCTGAGGTGTATTCCATGTACTTTGTCCCAGCTGAGGTGTATCCTCTGTACTTTGTCCCAGCTGAGGTGTATTCCCTGTACTTTGTCCCAGCTGAGGTGTATTCTCTGTACTTTGTCCCAGCTGAGGTGTATTCCCTGTACTTTGTCCCAGCTGAGGTGTATTCCCTGTACTTTGTCCTAGCTGAGGTGTATTCCTTGTACTTTGTCCCAGCTGAGGTGTATTCCCTGTACTTTGTCCCAGCTGAGGTGTATCCTCTGTATTTTGTCCCAGCTGAGGTGTATTCTCTGTAGTTTGTCCCAACTGAGGTGTATCATCTGTACTTTGTCCCAGCTGAGGTGTATCCTCTGTACTTTGTCCCAGCTGAGGTGTATTCTCTGTACTTTGTCCCAGCTGAGGTGTATTCTCTGTACTTTGTCCCAGCTGAGGTGTATTCTCTGTACTTTGTCCCAGCTGAGGTGTATTCCCTGTACTTTGTCCCAGCTGAGGTGTATCCTCTGTACATTGTCCCATCTGAGGTGTATTGTCTGTACTTTGTCCCAACTGAGGTGTATCCTCTGTACTTTGTCCCAGCTGAGGAGTGATCGACTACTGGCGCAGTGTATCAGCGGTGCCGGTCTCGCCACAAGCAGGCTGCAGGTTCCATCCAGGATGACGGGCTACCCTTTCATAGGAGAAGATGCAGACACACGTAGGGCTTTGTAGATATGTACAATTCCAATAATAACAACTTTGGATAGACAGTGGTTAACCCCCGGGGGGGGTACTCCCTATACTGAAGTATACATGTATGTGCCGCGCAAATGCCCCTATTTTTGGCCATTTTTCTCTCTCTGTTCCGCCCGGGCCCGGATTCTGTTGGTATATTTAGACCCCCCCAGTCTACTTGTCTTACAACATAGGAAGAAGTCTAAGATGCGTGTCTGTCGTTTGGGACACAAACACATATCTGACAATATTATGCTAAACGTCTCGTGAACAGAAACAATTGAATATAGTTACTAAATTAACGTTGCTTTGTATTTCTTTAGCCTCATATGTAAGCATTTATATGTTATAAAATCGCATAGCATATTTTGTAAAATCAAGACACATTATTTAAATAATGTATCCGAACTGTATGGCAGACTTCGCTGATATATTTCCCTTTTAATTAGTCCTCTTTCTATATCAGCCGTGTTTATCTGGTCCTTGTACTTTACCAATGTCACGAGCTTTATAATGTAAGTAGCCATATTACTCTATCGACAGCATTTTAAATCTACGTCTACTTGTAACCCATTATCTTTCCACTTAGCGATTTTTTTTTAAACAAACAGATTTGTTAAACACGGCATTGCTTTCAGGGACCCATGTTAAAATAAGCTACTAATTTAACAGATTACTTAAACATGGCATTGCTTTCAGGGACACATGTAGGAAATACAAAAAAGGAAATCCACTGGTGTGGTCTTTGTTTCCTGCCTGGTTGCGATAACTTACTCCTGACGTTATATTCAGTCGACTGTAATGTCTCTTGTGTTTTTGTCTCGAAGTCACCAATATTTTTCTTTTTTCAGTGCTTAAAAACTGTTGAAATTGATATATTAGCCTGGTACATATACTCACCTTTAACAACATTGCTGGGGAATCCGTCTACGTGATGTCATTTATTGTTTCATTCGTCATTAAAACACGTAACTACTGTCTGAGCCAGTGGCGTACCTAGAACCTCGGAAAGGGGGAGGCCAGAGGGGGAGGACAAAGGGGGAGGTCAGAGGGGGAGGACAAAGGGGAGGACAAAGGGGAAGCCAAAGGGGGAGGCCAGAGGGGGAGGACAAAGGGGAAGCCAAAGGGGAAGCCAAAGGGAGAGGACAAAGGGGGAGGTCAGAGGGGGAGGACAAAGGGGAAGCCAAAGGGAGAGGCCAAAGGGGGAGGTCAGAGGGGGAGGACAAAGGGGAAGCCAAAGGGAGAGGACAAAGGGGGAGGTCAGAGGGGGAGGACAAAGGGGAAGCCAAAGGGAGAGGCCAAAGGGGGAGGTCAGAGGGGGGACAACCGGGAGGCCGAAGCGAGAGGCCGAAGGAGGAGGGCAAAGGGAAGGCAAAGTGCGAGGCCTAAGGGGGAGGGCAAAGAGGGAGGCCAAGGGGGGAGGGCAAAAGGGGGCAAGCTTAGTCACCAATTAGTTTACCATGCTACCACGTAGTGGCGCTACAGGTTACATACACAAAAATCCTAAAATGCACTAGTCGAAGCAAGTAAATACTTATGTTGACTTATGTTTATCCATCCAGGCGCTAAAATTACCAATAGTTCATATAAGCCGTGAGGTCGGCAGTGTGACAACTAAAAAAATTATCAATAATCATAATAAATAAATCTCACCCAAAGTTTTGGGGAACGACAATGACTTACGTTACATCGTGCCTTGACCTTTACACACTGCAGACTATTGGTCTTGTTTACGTTTCTGATCTAGCCTCGCTGCTCGACTCGATGTGTGCATTCACTTACGTACTTAGTACATAGAGTAAATGATCTGTCTTAAATTACTGCTCGGGGGCCTTTGTGCGTTGCTGCGTTTCTTGCATGGGTGCTGGGTTTCTTGCAGGGATGTAAGGATACGGAAGGAACACAGTTTGACTGAAAGCTAATCAGGCGTGTGACTGTAGAAATATCACACGGTTCGAGCGTTCAGTTTGGTCTCATGTACCTGCATATGTTTCTCGTTAACACCATTTCCCTATTTCATTTCACATTAGTTGAATCCGCCCACCGGCATGGACAGGAGTCACAGCTGTACCGGGAGCAATTCAGGAAATAGGTTCATTCGGTCCCCACTGAACTCTGAAGTGTGAACAAAGTGACCAGGCACTGTCGGAGTGGCGCTGAGTCCGACCCGTCGTAAAGCCGATCACGATACCTTTCTTCTCGTGCAATGTAAGCCGACGTGTTATCGCGATTGCGATAGCTGCGTTCCGCCGTACGTTACGCATTGCATTACGGAACTTGAGCGTCATCGCCAAGTGGTAAAGTGCCATCCGGTTTGTGGTCGCGCCAAAGGCGATCGCAGTGCAGCCGGCCGGTCGGACGTACCCCTTTAGCTTCGGACGTGGGTGCGGACGTGTTGACGTAAACTTTTCGTACTGTTTCACCTTTTTGCCTCGGCGAAGTTGCTGCGTGTTACGTTGTTCCTTTACGAAGTGGTCGAACGAAATAGTAGACGGCAGAGTACACGTTGATGCCACGTCGTCGTCGTTGTCGTCATCTATGGAGTCAACATAATGAATCAACCAGGCCGCGAGACGGAAGTCGGCGGTAATATCGTCTTCAGTGAAACCCCCTGGCCTTCTATACAGCTCGAAGACGCCGGCGTCAGTGTCTATGACGACACACAGTCAGAAGGAATAGAAGTCAGTGTCGGCAAAGACAAAGGCAAAGACGAATCAACATCTGCCGCAGCCGAGGCCGGAGACGCACGTGAACAGACCCGTCAGTCGGACATGTATGGGAGCTACTTCCACGGCATAGGGCCGATACCAATGAAGTTATCCAGTCGGAAGAACTGCTTCGTCTCCGCCGTCGTCTCCTTCTGTTTCGTCGTCGTTGCGCTGGGAGTGATGGTCGGGCTGTTGGTGAACTCATCCAACGTACCGACGATGCAGGCTGTCGACGAGCCGTGGCACGATCCGTTCCTCCCTCCCTACACGAAACCCGTCAGCTACGAGGTGTGGTTACACCCGGACTTCTATCACAGCAGTAGTACCTTCATCGGACGCGAAAACATCACCATCAGCATCCTGCGAGAGACGAACACGCTCCTTGTTCACTGTAAAGAAATGGAGATCACGGACGTCCAAGTGATGCTGTCCACCGGAGAATCCTTAGAGGTTGTTACTCATTTCATGTTTCCCAGTAACCAGTATTTGGTGGTGCAAACAAGAGAGACGATATCGAATGGTGCGACGGTGATTCTGCATGTGGAGTTTGATGGGTCGTTGTATGGCATAAATGGGTATTACAAAAGCAAGTACGTCAATCGCCTGACAGGAAAGGAAAGGTAACGCATGATTTCTGCTTACACATTGGTTTATGTTCCATATGAATAACATTTGAAATATTTTGCGTAGCGTCGTGGTTCATCAATGCACACTTGTTGGAAGCAATACATTTCACATTGGTAAGCTTCTAGCGCTAAATCAGTTATAAATTAAAATTTGCCCCGAATCACACGTAATATACACATGTTATCTCTTAAGCGACAATTTATATGGTCGTGTGCTGGGCCAGATTATTAATATGATTATTAGTCTCGCTGTTTACAATGTCATGTATTATCTTTAACTTTTAATATAAATTAATGTATTTATATATTGTAACTGAATCTTTAGGCTATATTCATTTCATTATCTAAAATTCATTGTTAACTTTGTAATGCGCCTTTAAATTAAATGTTTGCTGTTTGTGCTAAATGATAACGTGGTAAATTATGTCAACTCTGTTCTTCGTTTAATCGAATTAGTAACGTACAAGTATTTTATATTTAATGCACTTGCTACGAGTGATAATCTTGAAAATGTTAACACAATCTACACCGAACGTCTATCAATTATAAAATAAGATAATGTATTATTAAAGCCCACATAAGTAATATGAGAATAAGCAGGGCTACAATTGCCAACAAAACGATAATATTTAGCTACAATTAGATAAAACAAAATTATTGCCCCAGATAATTTGCGGGTGGCACGGCCATAACTTGGCATTCGTTAATAGATAAATGTTTTTGACGAATGCCGGATAGAAATTTAAACAATAATTTCCTTTAACATTTCACAGCAGCTTTAACATCTATTAACACACCTGCTGTGGACATTCGTCAACGTGATCTGCCTCGTTTTCCGACATTTCTCCCCGTCCATTTCTGCTGCCGCCTCCCTCTTGCTGCGAGCCGCAGGAGTAAACAGCAGAAGTGACCGTAACGTTGATAAAACATTCTGTAGACCAGCTGTGAGCATTATATACTCGGATACATTGACGCAGTAGCACAGGCGCAGTTGGTTACCATGAAAAACTGCATATAATATGTCGTACCCGCTGCCCCCTTACCAAAGCTAAACACAAACAGGGCAAAGAACTGCTTTACCAACTTGTGTCAGTTTAACCAGTGGTAGTTATTCTTTACCAACTTGTGTCAGTTTAACCAGTGGTAGTTATTCTTTACCAACCTGTGTCAGTTTAACCAGTGGTAGTTATTCTTTACCAACTTGTGTCAGTTTAACCAGTGGTAGTTATTCTTTACCAACTTGTGTCAGTTTAACCAGTGGTAGTTATTCTTTACCAACTTGTGTCAGTTTAACCAGTGGTAGTTATTCTTTACCAACTTGTGTCAGTTTAACCAGTGGTAGTTATTCTTTACCAACTTGTGTCAGTTTAACCAGTGGTAGTTATTCTTTACCAACTTGTGTCAGTTTAACCAGTGGTAGTTATTCTTTACCAACTTGTGTCAGTTTAACCAGTGGTAGTTATTCTTTACCAACTTGTGTCAGTTTAACCAGTGGTAGTTATTCTTTACCAACTTGTGTCAGTTTAACCAGTGGTAGTTATTCTTTCACTTGTTTGTTCAGACATTATTTTATGATGTAGATACCAGATACTATTATATTTAGCCACTATACATTTTAATAACTGTTTAATGTGTACCTAGTTCTTGTTCTAGTAATCCTTGTATGATTGTTTTTTTAGTTTCTTTAAAATATTGTCTAACCTAAAACGTACGCATATCATTTTAGCAAATGCATATTGTGTTCCTGTCCTTTTTTATCTCATGATTGCAACATAAAAAAAGAAAAACGAAAACAAACGTCTGTCCTGTTCTTCAGCTGGCTTTCACTGACCCACTTCGAACCGACGGACGCTCGCGGTGCTTTCCCATGCTTCGACGAACCCCAGTACAAGGCGCGCTTCAGCGTCACGCTGAAGCATTGGGCTAACTTCTCGGCACATTCCAACATGCCTGCGAAGGTAACGTATCTGTGTGTGGTCGACATTTTTTGAGCCACAGGATATAGTAATCCTGTGATCCAACAACACGCGCAACGTAAATCTACAGAACAGTTTAAATAATTGTGTTTAAATTACCAGAGTAGCTGTTCGTTCAGCTCATGCCTCTCGTGTAGTCTAGTCTTCTAGAACCAAACATTGCTATATATAGCTTAGCTTCATGCAAAGTCGCATGGTTAGGTGAGATATTAATTAATTACATTAACACATTTACCTAAATCTAACGATGTTTGTAAAACACCTCCACCTTGGTTCTTTTTCTTTCTGTTATTGTAATTGTTTGTATATATTTCATTGCTGTTGTCATTATCGTCGTTGAAGGTAATGACGATAATTATGGTGATGTTGTTGTTGGTGGTATCGATATCAGGAGTTCGTATGATTTACACTGGGTATTAGGTTTGGGTATTTCCGTTGAATCACTTCGCGACCATTGCTATTGTTGGTCCTGCAGAAGACCGTTAATCTCGATGGAGACTTCAGCGAGACGAGCTTCGAGCGAACGGTCGTAATGAGCACGTATCTCTTGTGCTTCATCGTCTGCGACTTCAAGAATATCAGCGGCAATTTGACGAACGGTAAACCGGTAAGCTGGACACAGAATGGTCGTCATTGTGTTGTTGTCTTTCTATTTGACGAACGGTAAACCGTTAAGTTGGACACAGAATGGTCGTCATTGTGTTGTTGTCTATTTGAACTACGACGGTACAAAGTACAAACCTTGCAACATACATTTATTTGTTTGTCGTTGTTTTTCCGACGTGCCAATCAGTGTTCCTTGATGGCTTTCGTGAGACGTTTACTTGCTTGTTTACATATAGAATTACATGAATAATCAATGTTTGGTCGGCTGTGCAACCGTTTGTCAAGTGGCCTTATGCACCAACTAGGGTGAAGTTACTGAGTGGCCTTATGCACCAACTAGGGTGAAGTTACTGAGTGGCCTTATGCACCAACTAGGGCGAAGTTACTAAGTGGCCTTATGCACCAACTAGGGTGAAGTTACTGAGTGGCCTTTTGCACCAACTAGGGTGAAGTTAAGAGTGGCCTTATGCACCAACTAGGGTGAAGTTACTGAGTGGCCTTATACACCAACTAGGGTGAAGTTACTGAGTGGCCTTATACACCAACTAGGGTGAAGTTACTGAGTGGCCTTATACACCAACTAGGGTGAAGTTACCAAGTGGCCTTATGCACCAACCAGGGTGAAGTTAAGAGTGGCCTTATGCACCAACTAGGGTGAAGTTACCAAGTGGCCTTATGCACCAACTAGGGTGAAGTTAAGAGTGGCCTTATGCACCAACTAGGGTGGAGTTACGAAGTGGACTTATACACCAACTAGGGTGAAGTTACCAAGTGGCCTTATGCACCAACCAGGGTGAAGTTACTGAGAGGCCTTATGCACCAACTAGGGTGAAGTTACCATGTGGCCTTATGCACCAACTAGGGTGAAGTTACTGAGATGCCTTATGCACCAACTAGGGTGAAGTTACTAAGTGGCCTTATGCACCAACTAGGGTGAAGTTACTGAAAGGCCTTATGCACCAACCAGGGTGAAGTTACTGAGATGCCTTATGCACCAACCAGGGTAAAGTTACTGAGAGGCCTTATGTACCAACCAGGGTGAAGTTACTGAGTGGCCTTATGCACCAACCAGGGTGAAGTTATTGTTTGACCTTGTGCACCAACCAGGGTGCGAAGAGGAGAAGTAAAAATATTGCATATATATTACTAACCATTACTTTCTACATATTCTGTGTGGGCTGTCGTCTCTCCCATGTTTCTGTTCACAGCACGCGGTTTGGGTTCGGCCGGATAAAATCGACCAGGCCAAGTATGCACTGGAGGTCGGCAGAATCGTGGTTGATTTCTATGAAAAAGAGTTCGATATGGGATATCACCTGCCGAAGCTAGGTGAGTCGATCAGAATAGCGACGATTTTACCAGTAATGTCCAACATACACGTACCGATCCGACTCACTTCAACTAGTTTTTAGGTTGTTGAGGCGAGTCGGTTTGGTACGAGTCGGTACGTGTATGCAATCTTACTAGAAAACTGGGCCCGATTCTTAGTTCAGTTGAGTCGGGTCGGAGCTAAACATTCTCGAACGCCGCGGTACGGGCGTACGTCTCGCAGGCATAACACTAACTGTGTTGTTTTACTATGTATTGGAGCTAATAACTTAACAAAACACGAACTGTGTTGTTTGACTATGTATTGGAGCTAATAACTTAACATAACACGAACTGTGTTGTTTTACTATGTATTGGGGCTAATAACTTAACATAACACGGTGTGTTGTTTTACTATGTATTGGAGCTAATAACTTAACATAACACGAACTGTGTTATTTTACTATGTATTGGAGCTAATAACTTAACATAACACGAACTGTGTTCTTTGACTATGTATTGGAGCTAATAACTTAACATAACACGAACTGTGTTCTTTGACTATGTATTGGAGCTAATAACTTAACATAACACGAACTGCGTTGTTTGACTATGTATTGGAGCTAATAACTTAACATAACACGAACTGCATTGTTTGACTATGTATTGTAGCTAATAACTTAACATAACACGAACTGTTTTGTTTGACTATGGATTGGAGCTAATAACTTAACATAGCACGCACCAACCTCGCCAATCATCTATGTACACAGATCATTTTGCAATCCCCGGCTACATCGCTGGCGCCACCGAACACTGGGGAATAGTCACCTACCGAGATACCTTGCTGTTGTACGACAAACATCACGTGGGGTCGCATGGCAAGGGCACTGTGGCCACGCTCATATCTCACGAATTAGCTCACAACGTAAGTAGCAGAGAAAACTATTTGCTAGCTTAGGTATTACATTTTCCTTTCTACAATTTATTTTCTAAGAAATGGAAGCGGACACGTGAACAGTTTGCTACACATGCACGCAAGCGCACGCATATACACATTTAACAAGAAAGTGACATTGTTGAATAAAATGTCACAGTGCTGGTATATGCCTATATTAATGTCACAGTGCTGGCATATGCCTATATTAATGTCACAGTGCTGGCATATGCCTATATTAATGTCACAGTGCTAGCATATGCCTATATTAATGTCACAGTGCTGGCATATGCCTATATTAATGTCACAGTGCTGGTATATGCCTATATTAACGTCACAGTGCTGGCATATGCCTATATTAATGTCACAGTGCTAGCATATGCCTATATTAATGTTACTTTATTTCTTTTACTTCCATCAGTATTTTGGCAACCTGGTCACGAACAACTGGTGGAACGACATTTGGTTGCAAGAAGGATTTGCTGAATTCTACGCGCACAAGGCAGCAGCCATTGTTGTCCCAGAGTTGCACATGGTCTGTTATAAACTGAGTGATGTGATAAACTGTTTTGTTCAATTATATCGCAGATTATTATGAACATTCCTGCCAAAATAAATATATTTCTTTCACCTTAAAACTATTAAAATGTAGTTTCCATAGATACACCACTTTGACTGTTTCTTTTGTCGGCGAGTTTCCTTCCACGTACGTACTTACCTTCCATGCACGCACTTACTTTCCACGCACGTACTTACCTACATATACACCCATCAATGTCCATATTGAAACATGAGTTTTAAATAACACTTCCCTGACAGTGATATGTATGTTTGTCTATCTGCATATTTTGTGTTTGTATATATATATATATATATATATATATATATATATATATATGCTTGTCTGTGTGTCTGTCTGTCTGTCTGTCTCTTTCTCTCTCTCTCTCTCTCTCTCTCTCTCTCTCTCTGTGCGTGCATGCGTGCGTGCGTGCGTGCGTGCGTGCGTGCGTGCGTGCGTGCGTGCGTGCGTGCGTGCGTGCGTGCGTGCGTGCGTGCGTGCGTGCGTGCGTGCGTGCGTGCGTGCGTGCATACGTGCGTGTCTCTTTCTCTCTCCTCACTCCCTTCATGCCTCCTCCTTCCCTCCCTCCATTCCACCCTCTTTCCCTTCCTTCCTTCCTCCCTCGCCCCCTCCCTCCCTCCCTCCCTCCATCCCTCCCTCCCTCCCTCTCTCTCTCCCTCTCTGACTGGTGTATACGAACGTTTATGTGTCTTCCTCTGTTTGCAACATCCCATGTTTCAACGAGAACAGCATTCCTTCCGCACGTGTTGGGCCGTTCATTATTCCGCACGTGTTGGGCCGTTCATTCCTTCCGCACGTGTTGGACGTTCATTCCTTCCGCACGTGTTGGGCCGTTCGTTCCTTTGTAGCAAGAGCGCTTTCTGGTGGAGATTCAACAGAGGGCAATGTACGAGGACGCGGGCGCCGGTTCGCGTGTTGTCATCTCTGACGCCACGGATCCACATGACATACAGGGAAATTTTGACATAATTTTATACAATAAGGTTGGTTCTCGATTGGTTCTCTCTATTGTATAGGCTCACATAAATTTGACAAGATTTATAACGTTTTTCATTCCAGTCAACGATATCTAAATAACAAGTGGACAAGGAATCCATTGACTTATCGATAGCGCAGTGATCATTAACGTGCGTACATACGTGTGTACGTATGCATGCTAGCATGTATGCATGTATGCATACGTACAATCGTACAGGTATGCATGCGCACATGTATGCATGCATACACGTATGCACGCATACATACACACCTGTATGCTTGCATACATACATACACACACACATACATACATACATACATACATACATACATACATACATACATACATACATACATACATACATACATACATACATACATACATACATACATGCATATATACATACATGCATACATACATATTAATGCACGCGCGCGCACGCACGCACTCACACACACATACTTACATTTGTTTGAAGGGCTCGGCGATCATACATATGATGGAAGGTGTTCTTGGTACGGACCACTTTCGGAATGCAGTCAGGGTGAGTTGGCAAACCGACCTGGCTGACACTAAAAGAAAAACTACTGTATTTACTGTAATACAACTAAAATGGCATTATTTACATTGAAATGGCATTATTTACATTGAAATGGCATTATTTACATTGAAATGGACGTCATTGGCTTAGCGAGATTCCAACCATTTATCTATGTTTCTCAAAATTAACCCGATAATGTAGTTATCCTTTGAAGCCGGAATCCTACATTGCGCTGAAACCTTCAAGTTAGTACTATTTTAAAGTCCTTTTCGTTTATTGTTCTGCCAAGAATAATTTCGCACATTTTTGTCTCATTCTATGTTTCTTTGTTCTATTTTCAAGCGGAATTTTGCATTTCATCACTAATATATATATATATATATATATATATATATATATATATATATATATATATATATATATATATATATATATATATATATATATATATATATATATATATATATATATATATATATATATATATATATATATATATATATATATATATATATATATATATATAGATATATATATAATTACTACCCACGTTTTCGTGGGTAGTAATTAATAATCGTTTTTATGATTTAAGCTGTGCACATATTGAGAAACGAAATTGTTGAAG